>LPNX010073741.1:6291-45600 GCA_001517045.1 Pseudotsuga menziesii | reverse complement strand
TTGTCACATTTCAAGGCCAAAAATTTAATAGGTACTTCAATATTATATCACAATGTGACATTTCAAAGTAATACCATGGTTGAATTCAATGTTATGTGGCGTCATGACATTTGAAGACAAATAATGTATGAGGTTATGTTTGAGGTTGACTATAATGTTATGTCATATTTCCACTTTGAACAATAATAATTAAATGTTGACATAAAATTTTAACAACGTTGCAATGCGACATAACCTTTCCAATTAACAAATTCTATTTCCCATTAGTACATTATGCAATGCGAAAACTAATATACCACGTGACATAAATTTTGAGGAATGTGACATAACATTATCAACATGTTTATCCCACATTCTGAAGAAGTCAACATCTTATTGTCTTAATGTGACATAATATTGCAATGAATTTAACTGTCACAATGCACCAATTTTTTAAGTCTACATCTTTATGTCCAAATGTGACGTAATCATTATCAAACATAGCATGTGACATAACCCTTCATGAACGTCATAACAAATTATAACCATTGATGAATGTCAAAAAGGGGAAAAATCATTAATGAATCTCATAAAGTGACATCACCATTAATGAATGTTAGAAAGGAACAAAACCATGTTTGAACATTACATTGAGACAAATCTATTGTTGTTCATTGCAGCGCAACATAACCATTAAGAAAGGTAACACAACATCATCTACATGTTTATCTTGTCTATGAGATAATATTGAAGTCAACATCTTATTGTGAGCATGTGACACAATATTACAATAAACCCAAACATTGCAATGTGTCAATTTGTGTAAGTCTACCTTTGAATGTCATAAAACATCATAACCATTTATGAATGCCACAAAGCAACATAAACATTGATGAATGACGCACTAAGACATAACCTTTAAGGAATGTTGTAATGTAATATTACCATTGGTGATCATCACACTATGAGATAACCTTTCATGAATGCTGTAAAGGGACATAACCATTGATGAGTTTCATACATGGTCAACAATGGTAAATCGTAGTTGACCATTACCAAATTCAAAATTTGCTAAATTTTGTTGTTTGTGGTAAACCAAAGTCAATCATAGTGAGCCAAGATCACGAAAATTCAACTAAATTTAATCATGGTTAATCAAACACAATTATTGTCTAGCATGGTAAATACTAAACTGTAATCAAACATATTCAACCGTGGCCATCAAAATTCAAGCATACTCTACATTGTCAACCATGATCAACCATGGTTAATCATAGTAAAATATAGTTAACCATGGCCATCAAAAGTCAATTATATCGTATATTTTGAACCATTATCATACATACTCAACCATGGGCATCCATGACTGACCATAGTCAAACATGGCCAACCAAGGTTACCATTGTCAACCATAGTCAAACATAATCAACCATGGGAAACTATAGCTGACCACGATTAAATTTACTCCACCATAGTCAAACATAGACATGCAAAGTCAACCATGATCAATCATAGTTAAACATAGTCATCCATTGCCAACGATAATCTAACATGGTTGACAACACTTAGCCATAATCAATGATAGTAAAACATGGTTAATCATAGTCCAAAGTCAAATAATATTCAAACACGGTCAACCATAATCAACCATGGTTTATCATAGTGATACATAGTCAACAATAGTTAATGATGATTAAACAAAGTCAACTATAGTCAAATATGGTCAACCATTGTCAACCATAGTCATACATGATCAACCATCGTTAACCATGAATTCAAATTCTTATTGTTATAAATTGACATAAAATTTAAGTCAACCTCCTCGTGTCACAGTTAGATATGATATTGAAGTCAACCATGATGTTAGATGACCTATTACTCAAGTCAACCTCTTGATGTCATAAAGTCTAATATTGAGAACCATAGCTAGACATGGACAAGTATTATCTACCAATGTTAAATATGCTCGATCATAGTTAACCATAATTAAACATGGTCAAGCATTATCAACCTTGATCATACATGGTCAACAATAGTCAAGCATGCTGAAACATAGTTAGCCATGATTAAACACAGTTGACCATATTCAACCATAGCCTTACATGATCAACCATATTAAAACAGATTCAATAATGATAAACCATTACCACCCAATATTAAAAGAAAATGCAATTGGTTAAATATTAATAAAATTATTTTATCTTATAATATCTAAAAGAATATAATCTTCCTTAAAGTATTAATAAAATGATCATATCAAATAATATCTAAAGGAATATGATTTTCCTATAATTAAAATTATCTTATATACTATAGTATTTTATATACTTTCATATATTATATTATTTTCTTTCAAATAATGGGGATCGATCTGTATACCCACCCTATCGCTCCAAAAATATCTCATGTTACTGTTTCTAACGTTTGCTTGATTCAAGTTTTAGTCGTCAAACAAATGATATTGCACTTTTGAATCATCATCCTCAATCTTTATTTAAAATTGAACACACTACAACTAATGACTATATGCTTCAACTTCAGTTGGCATGGAATGAGATATGGAATCTGATGGTCACAGTGCAATTTAATATAAAAATGTTTAAACCAGTTTGACAAATGAAAAATCCAAATTTGAGGACTTACAATATATATATTTTTATTTATGTCGCTACAAAAATCTCAACTTTCCAATCGATTTATAAATTAAATATTGGCTCACTCTAATTTCTTAGCAACAACAATAAGATAAAATTGTGAATTACAGATTCTTATATTTGCAATATAACGACAAAAATATCGTTAGATCTCATGATTGAAACAATTTTATATTGTACATTTGGTTGGTTATAGTACAAGCAAGTTTTTGTCATTACCAAATCGCCTTCATTAATTATTGATTAAGTAGGATATTTTTTTTTCTTCTTCTTCAATATGGAGTAAGAAATTGACTAAAAGCTAGAGCTAGTCTTAATGGTGATAAGTAAATTTAGCTTGGCAAATAACAATCTTCCCTTTGTTGATAGTCATCACTTCACTTTGAAGATTGTCGAATAGTAAGTTTCTACCTTGAACCTTTGTATGCCTAGGCCAGATGTTTGCCAGCATTAACGTCCGGTGGGCATATTTACCTTTTATGTACCTTTTATGTTTGCCGAAAGAAAGAACATAACCATCATGAAGATGGCACGCAGCATGTTGGCAGCCAAGCATTTGCCAAATGAATATTGGGGTCAAGCAGTCGCAACTGCTGTATACATTATGAAGCGGTGTTCGACAAAGAGTGTGAAGAACAAAGTTCCCGAAGAAGCATGGACAAGTATGAATCATAGTGTTTTTCATTTAAAAGTTTTTGGTTGTGTTGCATATGCTTATGTTCCAGATGAGCTGAGAAGGAAGCTAGACAAGAAGGGACATAAATGTATTTTTGTCGGTTATTCTGAAGACACAAAAGCATGCAAGTTGTATGATCTGGTGACAAGGAAAGTGATAATCAGTCGAGATGTTCAATTTGTCGAGAATGAATCATGGGATGGAACTGTCGACATAAATGTCAAGATTGTGTCGAATGTCAACAATGATGATATGGAAGAGGAAGTGGTTCAAACACCACATGTAAGTCAACGGGTCGCAGCACCGTCGACTCCCATGACACCACGACATGGTTCAACACAAGGACCATCGACACAAGTAGCAGCTCAAGCTACATCGACAAGTACACCAAGAGGACAACAGACTCCATCAATCATTTCATCAAGGTCGACATCGATAGAACCGGTGAAGACAAGAAGTCTGTGTGAGATATATAAAGCTGATACACCAAATTCATTCTCTCTCTTTGCATTATTTTCTCCTATATATGATCCACTAACATTTGAAGAAGCTGTTGAAGAAGAAGTGTGGGCACAAGCCATGGATGAAGAAATAGAATGCATTGAGAAGAACCAGACATGGGAGCTAGTTGATGTACCAAAAGACAAAGATATAATTAGTGTCAAATGGATTTATAAGACAAAGCAAGATGTTGATGGGAATGTGCAGCAGCACAAAGCAAGAATGGTAGCAAGAGGGTTCACACAACAACCCAACATAGACTTCAATGAAACATTTGCACTTGTTACACGCATGTATACAGTCATAATAGTATTGGCCATTGCTGCACAAAACAAATGGCCTGTTTATCAAATGGATGTCAAGTTGTCATTCTTAAATGGCTATCTAGAAGAGGACGTATATGTCGAACAACCACAAGGCTATGAAGTTCCAGGTCAAGAGCATAATCTGTACAGGCTGAGAAAGACATTATATGGTTTGAAGCAAGCTTCTAGAGCTTGGTACAGTCAGATTGATTCCTATCTCACTGAAAATGGATTTCACAGAAGTGAAAGTGAACCGACATTGTACACCAAAGTGAATGAGCAAGGTAAGATGTTAATTGTCTGCTTGTATGTAGATGATTTAATATTTACTGGTGATTTTGGCATAGTACATTTTAAAGCAGTCATGGAAAGTGAATTTGAAATGACTGATCTGGGGCTTATGAAGTTTTTCTGGGCATTGAAGTTCAACAGTATGAAAGTGGTATTTTTATATCATAGACAAAGTATGCAAGTGAAGTTTTAAAAAGATTTAACATGTCTAATTCCAAGACAGCCCAACACCAGTAATAATAGGTTTAAAATTGAGCAAGGATGATGAAGGATCCATTGTAGATCCGACGCTGTTCAAAAGGCTTGTTGGCAGCCTTATGTATTTGACAGCAACAAGACCAGACATTATGTATGGTGTAAGTTTGATCTCAAGGTTCATGGATTCGCCGAAAGACTCACATTGGCAAGCAGGTAAAAGAATCCCGAGGTATGTAAGTAGCACAAAAGACCTTGGCATTATCTAGATTGACAGTGACAATGGAGGCATCATAGATGATAAGAAGAGCACATCTGGGTACACATTTCATTTTGGTAGAGGTGTTGTTTCATGGGCTTCAAAGAAACAACCCATAGTAACTCTCTCTTCAGTAGAAGTAGGGTATGTTGCAGTGACAAGTGTTGCATGTCAAGCTGTCTAGATGAGGAGAGTCTTAAAAGACTTGTCACATAACCATCAAGAATCGACAACCATCTTCTATGACAACAATTCAACCATAGCATTATCAAAGAATCACGTGTTTCACAAGAGAACCGCGACACATCGACACAAGGTTTCATTTCATAAGAGAGTTGGTGAGCAACAAGGAAATTTGTTTGAAATTTTGCAGGTCTGAAGATCAACTTGCAGACATCTTTACAAAACCATTGGCAAAGGATACTTTCCAGTATCTACGTAGTTATCTTGGAATGACAAGTTTTGCATAGTGAATTTTGTCATGCATAGAGCATGTTTTAGCTCTGAAACATTTTTGTAAGTTTTGTTTTAAAAATCCCCATCTGCTCATAATTAAGGGGGAGTGTTAGAAATATTAATTACTCGCAGATCCGTATGTGAGCCCAGCCGACTATGTCAGAGTCTGTATCAGTCAAGATCTTGTCGGTCAGTATGAAAAGAGGGAAGAGTCCACGATTCGGCAATCTAAACCAGTCGAATTAATTTTTGAAGCTAAGTTGTTAGGTAGATAGTTATTACAGTCTTTAATGGTGAGTCAGTCGATTCATGTAGAAGCAATTTTCAGGTTTCCTATAAATAAAAGAAGAAAATTGTAAATAAAGTTAAACAACAGAACTCACGAGAGAACTCCAAGTGAGAAAAGAGAGAAAGAGAAGTTGACACTCAAGATTCTGTGTATGTGATTTTGCTGAAGAGCCGAGGCTCTGTAAAAGGATCAGTCGGTGAGCCGACAAGTTTGGATCGACAAGTTTGTATTACCTTTGTTATTTCTGGACAATATATATATATGAAATAGTTTATGGTTTGAATGTATGTTTATTTGGCTGCACATTCTTTCCAGATTTACTTGTGTAAATGTCTTTTACAATTATGGTTGAGTGAAAGAACAAGAATCCTTAAATTTTCCATCCCGTGAAAGTTCCAAGTTTTACGGCACAGTGGTCGACTCAAGTCTTCATAAATATTTGGGTATATGTTTTATAAGTTATGTTGAATTGTTAATGTGTCAATTTTTACCTCATCTTACTCACAGGTGAAAAACATTTGTAATTTCTTAAGTCTTTTAGACTAAGAAACATACTCTGTAGATTTCGACTAAAACCAAGTGAACCGACAAGGTCGGTCAACCAACTAGTGGTCGGTTGAGTAAACCGACTAGTGGTCGAAGTGATCAGTCGAGTAGTGGTCGAAGTGGTAAGCATTCGTCGAAGAGGTCAACTGACTAGTGGTTGAAGTGAAGTTACCGACAAGTGGTCGAAGTAAAACCTGTCCTTAAGAACCCACAAGTAAGAACTTGTCGAAGTAAATTAGTCGGGTCTAAAAGTCCAACCAAAGTTAATAAACTTGTCTAGTTTGGAGATAGACAAGTTTCACCTGACAAGTAAACAAAAAGAAAAAGAGGTTGGCCTGAAATTTTAATTTTTAATATAACTGAGCGGTAAACTCAAGTTTAATCGACTTGGTTTTGGCTAACACATTGTAAGATCCACAGAAAGTTGGACTTGTTTTACCGACATCCAATGGAGAGGGAGTTGTTTAGCATTTTGGTCAGAGAAATTTCTTATCATATCTCATGTTTATTACTGTGTGGTGCATGCTATAGTTAATGATGATTCACTGCAAACTGCCTTTGATACATACAAATACTCCTTTAAAAACAAACCTTTAAAATCCAGGATATATGACGTAGATTCGCTGTAATCCTATCTCACTTAATATCCTAGCCACTGCTTGATCCACAATATATTCTTGAAAGCTAAGTTTAAAGTTTTATCATTAGTTTTTTTTATTGATTTTTTAAACTAGTAAATACAAAGTGTTAAAGATTGTATAATTGGAATGTCCGAAGAGATTTTGAACCTATTACATATATAATAAAAATACAAATTCTTTCACAATTTATTAAAAAAATCAAAATCCAAACTCTGGATTGGATTTTTTTAAGATAGATAACTAAAATGCCTAATTTTTCTTTGAGAATTTGAGATAAAAGCCACTCAAAATTATTTATGAACTTAGTTATTCCAGCAATTTTGCAATTTGAAATTGTTTGTCCTACACTAAATGGCTAAATTTAAAACTAGCTCAATGACATAAATTATAATCTTAACACTCTAAAAGGTGATTTCAACTAAAATTGATCCGCTAAATTCAAGTTGGTTAAGAGCTTAAATGACTGATTTTACAACTACCCAAATGACATAAATTATGATTTCAATTCAAGCTGGTTAAGAGCTTAAATGACTATTTTTAAAACTACCCAAATGACATAAATCATGATAAATTATGATTTCAATCAAAATTGATCTGACATAAATTATGATATAAACACTCCAATTGTAATTTCAACCAAAATTGATCTTCCAAAAAGGGTTTTAAACACTGCAAATTATGATTTCAACCAAGATACATAAATTATGATCTAAACAGTGCAAATTGTGATTTCAACCAAAATTAATCTTCCAGAAGGCTTTTTAGTGCTTTATTACTTATATACATTAAATTTATCTTAGAAGTATACTTACTGTATTATATTGGTTTGATAATGATTATTGATAGCTACTAAAATAGTCATCATTAACCAGCTTGGGGCAAAGCAATGATTGTTGCAGAAGCTCATTGCTAGCTTTTAGATCTTAAGATAAGGATCACACTTAGTTTGCAGCAGCAATCATTTTTCTGCCCCATGCTGCTTTGACAGACTAAAATAATGTGAGATATTTGTTTGAAGTGCAGTCATTTCATATGTTCTAAAAAAGAAAAAAACATGATTGGTAGCCTATGATCATTCACCACGAACCACGACCGAACGACGGCTTCTGTTTGCCGCAGTACACGCGTGCCGAATGGATCACATGGCCCATCTACTGTCTACAGGGCACTTCCACGGTAAGCAAATCGCCCTTTTACCACACACATGTTCCATCTGTTGGCCTTGCCAAGGATATGGAAGACAGATCTATCCATTTATGGTGGTACGGGGCATAAAAGAAACAAACAGAGATCATGTATCTAGGGATCAAATTTGAAGGGCAGGGTCTCATTTCACTTTGAAGGGTTGCCAGAAATTGAACCCTTTAATGTTGACATGTAAAAATAATTGATTCTTTTCATTTGAAAATGTAAGTGGACAACAAAATTTCATTATTTATTAAAAGTTGTGTATAGAAAAAAATGACAATTTAAGAAGAATTGCAAGTGATTCAACATTTACATGGAATTAGTGAGGTAAACCATGTACATGATGATTTATCACATCCAAATTCTTTTTATGGGGGATTAGTTAAGAGTTAGTATAGAGGAAGAGAGACTAGAATAAAGGTTGAGAATGGAGAACATGTAGCAGTGATGGAAGATGAGATTGGGACAAAGCTCATTTAGAAAGAGACTGGTGCACTTTTTTTGTTAATGTGAACATAATGATAACCATTAGGAGTATTGGTTTCTTGTATTGCATTGTTCATTGTCCTATTTATTTTGTGACTGGAAATGTTTGTTTCCTATCCTGCGAAAGTGATTAGAGTAGTTGAGAACTACTCACTACCTTATCTGAATGAATCATATGAAATTAGGGATGAAAGTAGCCTCATGGGGTACTAAAGCTTATTTGTGTCTAGAATTGTTTTGAGAAGAGCTATACTACTAGAAGTGCTATGTTACAAGGCCAAAAGAAACTAGCCATGAGATTCCTAACATTAATAGCAAAAACTAAAAAAATGATTTAAAATTGTTGATACTTGTTGTGACCACTTGATGATTACCATAAACAATAGTTTGAAGAAACAAAATAAAAGTAAAAAAAAATTAGAAGAATGACTTTTCCATGACATTTTAGCTTACATGTTTTGAAATGAACTTTTCTACATGCTATTATAATCATCGGATTATTATCTTTCAAACTAAAAACATAAGTTTTTTCCAATCCACATTTCCATTAACAACAAAAAAAAGTTACAAATACCATCACAAAGCTAATTGATATGTTTTTCCATATGAACCTAGTTCATGAGTAACTAGCCATTCAATTTCAAACTCCAACTAAAGAATCGTCTTCACTATAATAAACCTAAGTATTAGAACACTTGAAAATTTATCCTTCAAACTTTAGTCTTGAGTGTACTAACATCTAGATGTCAAATGAAAGGGATTGATAGGGATTCCCATTTCTGTTTTCAAAACTCAGTGCATATAATTATTATTCAAGCACATTGAAAAAGTATTCTTCAAACTTTAATGTGGATCTTACTAGTATCTAAATCTCACACAAGAAGAAGTTTGAGAAGGCTTCCACAATTATCTTTTCAAAATTCCATCTTATATTTATGTGAAAAGGTTAGACAAAAAACAAGGACTATTATATATTGTAATCTCTTTGTGAACCTTACATGATTCAAAAATGTCATTTTGACAAAAAAACATATTTACAATCTCTTCTCTTAAATTCTGGGTTGATAGGTTTGAGAAGTGTTATCCAAGGTAATTGTAGACTCCATTTGATATGTCAACAGTACAAACCTTTGTCAAGATTAATCATCAATACAATGACTTGAGTTGAATAACTGATAAATAATTATTAATATATCTTTAACAACACATTTCAAGAGAAAACTAGGAAATTGATAATGTTGACTATATAACTAAGACCAAATCCAAACCCTAAAAATGTTAAGCTAGATAATAAGGAATTCTAAGGTGTGATTACAACAAACATGGTGAATTGCTACAATGATTCTAAACTTAGAATAGAATAAAAAACCAAATTAAATTTATTAATATTAAATATTTTTCTTAATGAATAAATTGTCTTAACATATTTTTTATAAACTATAATACTAAATGTAATATCTAACTCTAACCTAGAAATACTACAATTTTTTATATAAAAGAATAATTAAGATAATGTTTTAATAATTAGTGAGTTATTGGCCGTAACCTAGGAAATATTTAATGTAAAAAAACAACATAAATTAACATATCTCATTTGCTCTAGTATAACCTAAAAGGCATAATTCTAATAAAAATTAAAACTTTAATATTAAGATCTACAACTTAATATTGTATTGCTTTTTATAATAAAATTTAACTTGGATTTCATTAAAGAACACTACAATAATTGAAGAGGAGCATCTTTTTTAAGAATCTAAATGAGGTCAATTATGGTAAAAAAATGTTTTTTTAGCAATTCATCTCTTTGATTAATTTCACATTCCAAGTTAAACTTTTTTTAATTTTTTTTTTCCTATTATGATTTATAGTTAATGGTCAATTTAGAATGTACACAAACTTATTGGAAATTGGAAATGAAAAGAAAATCATTTCTAAGCCATAAGTGAGTACCCCAAATGAATAGTGATTAAGACTAGTCACAATAGTAAGAGGGAGATACACCGCTCCACGTGAAATGAACCCTGAAAAACATGTTATCTTACCTATGTAATAGAAAACTCTCATCTCCCTATATATTGCTTTTCGTGCCTGTAGTTCCTATAATGTAATGAAATTGAGTTGGAATCCTGGTAGTGTCTATAATGGTTCAGTCTATCTATTCATGAACTATTCATGAACAAATCTATCTATCCATGCCATAAGAAAGAGTAAGAGTAGGTGAGTAGGTAGACTGTAGTAAGGGAAGGAGCAGAAAGAAAGAACCAAAGTCAATACAAATTGAAATGGTTTACATCCAATGAATACATTACAGGTTCTTGTCCATGTGGCCTCCCTAATGTAGGATTTATCCTCATAAAAGTAAATACCTTCTATACCCTTAATTATATAAATATCCTAGAAATTGGAAATAAAATAGAAAAATCATTTCCAAGTCTCTCCAATATGGACATCTTATCCTAGCTAATCTGTGGAAACACTTCAAATTATCCAACAAATATCAAGTATTTTAAACTTTTAATTTTAATTTTGTTTTGTTCTACTATGGACACAAAATAATTGTAAATCAGAAATAAAAAGAAAAGAATTGCCACCACCTAAATGTTTTAGGAGCAACAACTATTTATTCAACCTCCCGGAGCCCACAAGAGATGACTAAAATACACACTTGATTATTGAGTGGAAACCTATAATTCACATCTATATGGCCCTCAAATGATTCACATTGGCAACCATTGGGGATTCTTCTTCCATTCATGTCATGGAGCAAGATCTCATACAAATATGGAGACACGCGCACATATACAACATTATCATTGTTTTAGCTAATGCAAGTCCGTACATATATAAAGAAGTGTCTACTCTCCCAGTCCCTGGAGCATATAGTTTATTGAACATAGATAAGGGACAACTCTGTCAAGTCAGTGAAAAATTCGGTCGTTAGGTCGCTGATAAAACAAGGCATTGGAATTTGGAAGGGCCTCTGAATGGAGGACTGATTGCACTTGATGGCAGCTCTATTGGTCAAGGATTGGGACTACCTAAAAGAAAAACCCCACAATGTAACACCTAATGCTTTTAGGTAGCAACCATTTTAATCAACCCTAAATTAAGCAGGTATGAATCATGTCCTCCCCAAATGCTCAATTCAAAGTGATCAAACAAAAGCCTCAATTTTAGGTCAATTATGGATAGTCCCTCCAATGTATATTGAGTTTATCACCCAATCCGAAGTGATCAAACAAAAGCCCCAATTTTAGGTGGATTATGGATAGTCCCTCCAATCTATATCGATTTTATCAGCCCTATCGAAAAGGTTAAGTATTTATTAGTCCACTACAAGGAAGAACTTTAAATTCTCCAACAAATATCACTACAAGTTGGGTGTCTAGTGTCTACCAAAGTCAACAAGGAAGGCGAATCATAAACACACGTTTGGGAGGTTTGCGACAGCGAGGCTGTTAAAACCATGTTCTTTGCTATTTCACTACACTTTGAGTCCCTCATTCATGAACGTCTGTCGAGGATTCCCTTGTTTAGACATATTGGTAGACAAATTTTTCTTCTTGTTTCCATTATTAGAAGGATGACAGGAAAACAGAGGGGTTGAAGTCTACAACATTTACAGTTTCAATTGTTAAATATTTTATCCTTTCAAACTTTGGATTTCATTAAGGAAATTGGAATAATTCAAACATTTGTATTCAATTATTTTTCTTTCTTTCAACCTAATGTTTACAATTCATGGCAAATAAAGAGCATTGACATATTTGGAACTCAAATACCAGTCTCTTTCTGCTTGCTCCTCTTCCCAAATGAAGTTGTGGTCCTAGCCTATGAAAAATATACATTATTTTGGTTATGATTTCAGTTATATACTGGGTTTTCTAAGGTTAGATCTATTGAGTATTCGAGACTTAGTCTGGCGGATGTGCGGTCGCACAATACATTACAAATTTCAAACAACTTTTTGGATGGAGAAGTTTTAAACCCTTATATTTAGAACATGAGAAGGAACTCCAACAAGCAACACATTTAATATTTCTCCATATTTAATATGTAACACAAGTGCAAAATGTTGTACATACCTGTAAATTCACGACAACCAAGTCGACATCTTAGCTTTGCAAAATCTTCCAGAGGAAATAGAAATTAGGGAGACACTGAAACATGAAATTGGAGAGTTGAGAGTATGGGTCCCGAACTCTGACTCTTCTATACTTGTAAACCCAGGATAATGTTTTTTTCTCCCAGAGACTTCTCCAATCTATTTAAGTTCAGGAAGCTCAATCTAGCCTACCCAACATTCTACCTTTGCTTCTTTTGCTCCTACATGTGACATAGGTGGAACCTTGGAGTTGTGCACCACAAAAGAAATGAGGAATTAGAATGCGCATCTGTTTCCTTCTACAAAAGACAATTGAAAGCAACACCATCTCAATTCCACAATATTTTGACGCTCCTGAGTTGGTTTACCTTGCTCAAGTTAGGTGAATGAATGTTTATGTATTTCACATGATTACAAAAAAATCATTTTATAATTGCTTCTACATAGCATAGATATATCTGTATAGGTGAGGGAAAATTGGGTATAGTTTTTGCGAGGTGTCCGAAGACTTTCAAAGATAATTTTTTGTTTTGAGGGCGCTCAAGGTGTAGATCAGAGAGACCATGGGAGGAAGAGGAAGAAGAAGAAGAGGACTCAAGTCAAAAGGTGAGGCGAGTGAGGAGGGGAGACATAATAGCAATATTTGTAGGAACATCCCATTGGTGGTATAATGATGGGAACGAGCCTCTCCAAATCGTATCCATTGCCGACACCCTCATAATCAACTCGGGCGAAGGAGTTACTGTGTAAGCATCCCAAAAAAAAAGTAATGATAATCTCAAGTTGGGTATATGACGAATTCTTTCGTTACTTTTAGAGTTTACTATATGCATATTATACAAACCTTCTCTCTGGTTGGCACTCCATTCCAATTTCCTTTGTCTTTGCTACCTAACCCTCTTCCTCCGATGAGACGGGAAGACTAAGAAGCCTAGTGGACCGTGCGAGACTGGGAATGTTGATTCAAATGATTCTGACCCTAGTAAATGAATGGAAATTGGAATAAATCTTGGAATACTGGACTAACTAGTATATGATATGATTCATGAAAACAAAAGGCGACGTGTTGCTAGCTTGCTACCAAAGATTTGTCATCCTAGTCCTGTGGTGGTGATAGAAATGTCTGGAACTAGGTCAAACCCTGGTCTCTCAACTTAGAGACCCATTGGACCAGGTTAGGTTCGAATTCAACAAAGACTACTCAATGCATTGTAAATTACAACTTGTAAGTTGTAACCCAAAAAACACCATTATTGTTTTCCTTACGGATCCTTCACAATGGAGGGATGTCAAATCAATTCACCATCCATAAATATGAATCATATGAGCATTTAATTTCACATCATATACTCAAATACTCAAGTGACTTGTAAGTTGTGAGATCAGGTGACTTGGTGAACAAGAATATGTCAGATGGAAAACCAAGTTGGCAGGTTGGAATTTTCTCAGACCAAGATTTAATATTTAATGAAGTTGGCGAATTGGTAATGCAAGCAAATGCCATTAAATGCTTTAAAAGTGAACATCAAATACCGAGTCACAGTCCCAACTCATCGAGTTGAACTTGGCACTGGCAGCACAGTGGCCCACTGTGGTTAGTGCCCATTGGGACCCAGATCCTCATCCATGATCCGATTATTTGAGGGCACTTGGGAAGACTCTAAGTCTGGACTCTTCCACAATTCACTGAATCATTGATAACCTGGAAGGGGAAATTTTGTAGTTGCCCTTCTGTTGCAAATTTACCGAGGCTTACTCAATTTCATTATTGATGGGCTGGAAATTAAACCAATTTTTTTTTGCATGGTAAAATTGTTTTTGACCTTCTATGAAGGGTAAAATGGCCTTTGAAGGGCTCTGAAGGCTTCAAATTTGAAGCCTGCATGTATCGTCATTTTTATTTTTCTCTCTTGGTTATTTTTATTATTTATTTTTAAAATGGTAAAATGTATCATAATTTACAATTGTTATAGTGCTCACGGGGATAGTCATTACTAGCAACAACCATATTAATAAGATTAGTATGTTTGAAATAAGTCCAGAAAAATATATCCTCACTGAAGTTAATTTAATAATTATATCATGATTGGAGTTAACGTAATAGTTAATCTAATAATTATCTAATATAATTGCGTTTAGAGTTAAAGTTAAGATAATAGTTGTAGAATCATTGGATTTAAATTAATAATTGTATATAATAGTTAATTTAAAAGTTAATATATCAACCATTGCAGCTCAATTAAAAATTTTGTGATTGGAGTCTAAGTTAAAGTTGTATCTTCATTTGACTTAACCTAATAGTTATAAATTTTTTTCCTAAAGAATGTATCAATTTCTTGTATCTAATAGTTAATCTAACATAAAAATCACTTAAGTTGTGGTTGTTAAGCTCATAATTGTACCATCATGTTGGAGTTAAGCTAATAGTTGTATTTAATAGTTAATTTAAAAGTTAATATAAATCTATTCTAGTTAATAAAAGAGCTTCGATTTATAGTGACTTCTAGCTTCCAAATGGAGTTGGACTAAGCCTTATGCACATTAACTGGACTCCCAATTGGTAGGTGGAGATGATTTTATTAGAAATTATACTATTAGACGAATTGCACTTTACTTCAACTCCCAACAGTTTGAGTAATTAACTCGCTGCTAGATGGAGTTCAAGTATCACATGGACTACACATTACCATGCCATCGCTGCTAGATGGAGTTCAAGTGTCACATGGACTACACATTACCATGCCATTAAGTTCAGTTATCACATGAGCTATTTTTTATTTTTTATAATTGTTTATAAGGAGTTCAAAGGATTAATTGTTTATTTAAAAGTTAATATGAATCTATTGTGGTTAATAAAAGAGCTCCGAGTTAATTGACTAAGCCTTATGCACATTAACTAAACTCCTAGCTGGTAGACGGAGTTCGAGTGTCACATGAGTTGCACAATACCATGCTACTAAGTGTAGTTATCACATGAGTTCAGAGCAATTTATTAGGAGTTCGAACTATTTTATTAGGAGTTGGACTGTTACATGACTACACACTAGCTAGACTCCTAGATGCCAAATGCACTTGGACTAAGCCGTAAGTAACTAGAATTGAAGTCAAGCTAATAGTTGCATAATCATTGGAGTTAAGCTAATAGTTGTATCTAATAGTTAAACTAATATAAATGTATTATAGTTAATAAAAGAGCTATGAGTTATCGTGACTTCTAGATTCTAAATGGAGTTCGATTAAGCTTCTAGATTCCAAATGGAGTTCCACTAAGCCTTATGCACATTAAGTGGAATCCCAATTGGAGGTGGAGTTCAACTCTCACATGAGTTGCACAATACCATGCCACTAAGTGCACTTATCACATGAGTTGAGAGGAATTTATTAAGAGTTCGAACTATTTTATTTGGGGTTCCACTCTTACATGACTGCACATTAGCTAGACTCCTAGATGCCAAATGCACTTGGATTAAGCCGTAAGTAATTAGAGTTGTAGTTAAGCTAATAGTTGTAAAATCATGGGAGTTAATATAATAGTTGCATATAATAGTTAAGCTAATAGTTATCCAATATAACTTTGATTAGAGTTGAAGTTAAGCTAATAGTTCTAGACACATTTGTGTTAAGCTAATAGTTGTATCTAATAATCCATGGAGTTAAGCTAGTAGTTGTATCTAATAATAGAATAGTTGAAGATTAATTTTAATTTTTACAACTATCACTAACTCTACTTATCACATGTTAATTAAATTATTTTTTATTTTTTTTGAAATGATTAATTATTAATTTTGCAACACTGAGATACACTTGTTTCATTCTCGTTTAATCTTGGACTACTACCATAGAATCAATCTGGACAGTACACTTGTCTCATTCTTGTTGGTAGATGAAAAAATATAGATGATAGTCCACCCCAAAATTCTAACATATATACGTCTATCTATCGAAGTAAATAGTGCTATTTGCCACAATTCAGTTGGTATTATTGTAAATTGGTATTATTGTAAATGTGAGTCATGGGGATAGCCTATCTTAATGCTTCTGCTTATGTAAATGTGAGTTGATTTAGCATTCATATTATTCGAGGAAAACTTGTCAAACCAGAAAATTCGACCTTTAAGATATTTGTTGGAGGTTCGATTTGTGTTGCGATATTTTACAACAATTATTCATCTATTGTGCTTTTATATTGGACTACACCTATAAATATCCCTGTCCTAAGCCCGTCTTAAGTAAAGAGTTGTGCTCTGGTTTACGATCTGATAATTGCGTTAAGATATTGCAGATTGTTTGTTAGAATGTCTCGGATTGAGGACGCACCTCCTCGTTTGTTCTTTCAAATAGAATTACAAGGCAATATAGCTGGCGATCGATTGGAGAACGGAAAGTCTTCAGATCTCAGTAACTTTGACGACGATGGCCGCATCAAACGTAAAGGTATCATTCTTACAAACTTTCCAGGTACTTTTGATAATTATATATTTATGATATTAGAGTTGTTAATGTTTAAGGCATTTGCAGGCACATTGTCGACCGCAGTCATGGGGTCCGGAGTGCTGTCATTGGCATGGGCAACAGCTCAATTAGGATGGATTGCCGGACCTGCAGCCATGCTTGCTTTCTCTTTTGTCACATACTATACCTCTTGCCTTCTTGCAAACTGCTACAGGTCTCCAAATCCAGTTTCTGGAAAGCGAAATTATACCTATATTGATGCTGTCAGAGCCAATCTAGGTATGGCACCCTCTTGTAAATAAAAGTTTGAGACCTGATGCTTAATATGCTTCTTTAGATTCTTGAAATTCTGATTCCTTTCGATACTCTCTCAGATGGCGTCCAAGTGTGGATATGCGGTTTCGCACAATACGCCAACCTGTTCGGAACTGCAATTGGATATACAATAGCTGCATCCATCAGTTTGACGTAAGTTAAATACAGTTTGGCTGAATTAATTATAATTCTTGTTGAAGAAACACTAGTGATACCAATTATATAAGTAATTTGCACTGAAATGTATTGTTAACCACAGGGCGATTGAGAGGTCAAATTGCTTCAGCAATCGTGGACACGACGACCCATGCCACGCCTCCAGCAATCCATATATGATAGTCTTTGGAGTAGTGGAGATCCTATTTCTCAGATACCAGACTTGACCAATTATGGTGGCTCTCTATAGTAGCTGCGGTCATGTCATTCACCTATTCTACTATCGGGCTTGGCCTCGTGTTGGAAAAATGTAATTACTCGTAGATTTGCATTTGATTTCCAGCCAACTTTGTACAAGCCACGATCTTGTCTATCAGACTAACAAGAAGGAAAAGTCCACATGTAGGCAGCGTAATTCAATCGAATTTATTTCAGAAGTTAAGTTGTTAGGTAGATAGTTATTGTAGTCTTTAATGGAAAATAAGTCGGCAAGTAAGTAGGCCTATGCTGTAGCAATCTCCAAGTTGCCTATAAATAGAAGAAGCATTTTGTAATTTAGTTTACAGACACAGAACACGAACACAGGAACACAGACACAAGAGAGACATTAGACAGCAGAGGAACTCCGGGTGAGAAAGTGAAGTCGAAGCTCAAGCTTCTGTGCATTTGATTTAGCCGAAGAGCTCAAGCTCTGTAGACGGACTAGTTTGTAACACACAAGTTTGTATTACTTTGTATTTCCGCATAGTTAAATATATGAAATAATTTGTGGTTGAATTCATGATTATTTGGCCGCTCATATTTCCACATTTACTTCTGTAAATGTCTTTTACAATTACTGATAAGTAAAAGAACAAGAACCCATAAAATCTCACCGGGTGAAAGCTCTACCGCACTTTGTTCGACTCAAATATTCCTACATATTTGAGCATATGTTTTCCATAAGTTATTTGGATTTGTAAATGTGGTCATTTTACTTCATCTTACTCGCAGGTGAAAAGTATTTGTAATTTTTTAAGTCTTTAGACTAAGAAACATATTCTATCATCTTAATCGCAGATAAGTTGATCGCATCAGGCATCAACTTATCGCATCAACTTGATCGCAGATAAGTTGATGATTGTATCAGGCATCAACTTGATCGCAGATAAGTTGATCGCACATATCAACTTGATGGCACCTACCAACTTGATCGCAAGTAAAAAATTGGTCGCAGCAGGTCGGAGTTAAAAAAAGTGAAATTTTTAAATATTGACTGAGCCCTAAACCCAAGTTTAGTTGGCTCGGTTTTGGCCATCACCTCGGTATTGCCAAAGTAACAGGTCTGTCTATTAAATTAATTATACTCTTGCTTAATATTTCATTTCATTCCGCAGTTTACAACACATTTCGAATTTCGCCTTTAAATTAATAGATATCCCGGATTTCTGAGCTGCCTTGCAATACGTTTGGATTTGCTTCAGAGGTGGGACACTTTCGAGGGAGCCACACCGGAGCAACCATTGGTTATACTGTGACTAACGCTCAGAAAATATGGAGTACATTCCAAGCTCTTGGGAACATTGCATTCGCTTACTCCTATTCACTAATTCTCATAGAAATTCAGGTACTATATTATACAACAATATTATCAAAGCCAATGTTACCTAATTAGGTAAGACATGAGTGGCTTCATGGTGAGAAATTTGAGGATACTAATTATATCAAAGAAAATGAGGCCGGGCAGGACACAATAAAATCTTCTCCGGCAGAGAACAAGACGATGAAGAAAGCAACGCTACTGGCTGTGGCAACGACAACGGTGTTCTACATGCTGTGTGGTTGCATGGGCTACGCAGCTTTTGGAGACGATGCACCAGAAAACTTGTTGACAGGCTTTGGCTTTTACAATCCCTTTTGGCTGATTGACATTGCCAACGCTGCCATTGTTATCCACTTGGTTGGTGCATATCAAGTAAGTATCACCGTTAGTGTTTCCAAAACATCATTGAGGTGAAATTGCTTACTCGGGAAATACATACTTCTCTATACATAATCAAGTTTTAAGACATGTTAGACGCTATCACGATATGATATGCCGCTGACTCGCTAGTGTTTTTACTAAAAACTTCATACCCAGCGTAGAGGGGTGACAGATGTTGACGTACTGTATTGTTTGTCTTTTGGCTTTCTGCAGGTTTTCTGCCAACCATTGTTTGCATTTATTGAAGGATGGTCCAGTAAAAGGTGGAAACAAAGTGAGTTCATCCACAAGGAGTACAGTGTGTATGGGGCATATTATAAGGTGAATCTGTTCAGGTTGGTGTGGAGGACAGGTTTTGTGGTGAGCACCACATTGATTTCCATGATGCTTCCATTCTTTAACAATATTGTTGGACTTCTGGGAGCCTTGGCATTCTGGCCGTTGACGGTATACTTTCCAGTGACGATGTACATAGCACAGAATAAGATCCGGCGCTGGTCTTCAAGGTGGGTTGCTATTCAAATATTGAATGTAGTTTGTCTCGTTGTTTCAATAGCAGCTGCCATCGGATCCATAGTGGGTGTTGCTGAAGCTTTAAAATCGTACAAGCCCTTCAAGGAAACGTATTGAAATCGACATGTCAGCGCGGCATTTAACCAGGAGGCTTTGCTATTATATTGTAATATCAAGTAAGAAATATGCTACTCTCCATGAATTAGATACATCAGATCTACAGTTTGATTACATATAACAGATCTGAATTACATTTTGTGATGTAAGTTTTGATAACAGCATATGATGGATCCTTTGGATAGCAAGGTAGATAGATTAAAGATAATTAGATGAATCATGGATGTATTGAAACTCTTGTATGGATAAGTCACCTTTGATTTCATAATAGAAATAACAAGGAACTGATTTTTCACTCTACGTGAAATAAAAAATGCTACTCTCCAGGAATAACATAACCTAGTTTTACAATTGTAATCCGCAAATAGATCTCAAGTAATACAGTGTACCCTAGTTCTACATGTCTTTTGAAAACCCCACGCCATATCACATGGGCTACTGAAATGTTTTAAAATTATTAAATTATTTTAACAATCAGTTAGCTTTATGAGTGAACGACCATAATCATATCTAATACGGCTACTCCTAAGAACTCCTTAATGGACAGCACAAAAAAGCTTGATTATTTTATGGACAGCACAAAAAAGAGGAAAATTAAAGAGTTTGTTTTGAAAACACTAACTTTTATTTATGTCACAATAACATAAAAAGGCTGTATATGAAAAGGCTGTTTTGAAAATACTAATTTTATTTTCGATTTTATGGACAGCACAAAAAAGTGGAAAATTAACGAGTTTGTTTTGAAAACACTAACTTTTATTTATGTCACAATAACATAAAAAGGCTGTATATCAAAATCGTGTTAATGTAAACCAATCATGGTTATTAATGTTTTTATTTTTATTTTTTTATTAGTCTTATAATTATTTTTTTAAACAATAATCTAGATGTTTTAAAATCAATATTTTTCAAAATATTTTAATTAAAAATTAAAAAAATAGATATGAATACATTTTAAAACAATGAGCACGGAGCAATGAATGGTCTCCATACTTGTTCTCTTTATTTAATTATGATAATATTTATTTTGGTTATTATCAGGAGTTTATTTATGCAGACCTTGAAAGGTCTTTGATGGTCTTTAACTTGATTTAATATGGAATGTTTATAATCTGTACTTAGAGGTAAATATTATGTTGTAGATTTGATTTATAATTCTATTTCTTAACTGTTAGTGTATATATATATATATATATATATATATATATATATATAGTACACTAATTAGTTTTCTTGTTAATATAATTAAAATGATACTAAATTAAATCTAGGTTTTAATTGTAGCATGGATCTGAACAAGTAATTATTCAAACATGGCTTTAGTAATTATTCAAACATAGCTTTACTGACAAATGAAATGTGTCACAAGAGTAAGAGTAATAGATATGAAATAAAGCCTAGTTTGCAATTAACATAGTTTCAATAGTAAAAGTAATACATGAATAAAACTAGGATGCAAAACCCTTGATAAACATTTATAAATGAATTAAAATTTGCAGAAGTAAACTAAATGAATAACCCTCCATAAATATAGCATAAGAAGTAATGTACAACCTAGGGTTATAATTTAAATGGTAAACTCTAGAAGATTTAAATAGAAATAAAACACATAGGGTTAGAACATATAATGTGAACCCTTTCCTAATTCATCCAACTTTTATTCTTAGAAAAATAGAATAGGTAGTATAGGATCTCATACTTGTAATCTAAAGCTTCTTTAATCGCTCGACTTGCACACTCAAATATCAAGCATTAACAATAGGTAGATATGAACTCTGTATTAAATGACTAAATCACTTGGGAACTACCACGTTCCATCCAACCATGACCCAGAACCGTTCTTGATTTCAATCCAGATCTCCCAGAGCTGGACTCCAACATGTAAGTAGCTTAGAGCTCCTAAGGTAAGGTTTCCTATCTGGTATATGGATCACTTCTCCTTTTTCCTTCCAGGAAATTGTTCTCCAAGAATTCCCTTGAGAGCAAAATAGGCAGAATAATGACTCCCAAAAGATAGATCAGAACCCCAAGCCTTTCCTTGGCTTGAGACTTTATTAGACTTTATAGACAGACTTTTCAGTGAAAGGGACAGTTACATCAAGAAACCTTGATTTCTTGATTTAACCCTTTTAAATTAATTTTGGGTGATTTTTTTAATGCTTTAACTTACGAACTTTCAAGTAGTTCCTATTAGACTCTTGTAGGTATTGTACTATTTATTATCTTTTAATAATAAATAATAATGGATGGAGCTTTTCTTTCTTTCTTTCTTTCATCATTAATATTATTACTATATTTATTTTTCATACATACCATGTATAAAATATGTAATAATATAAAATTTGTTAACATTTGTCTTTGGGCATCATATACCACGATCCCTAGACTTAATGACACTTCTTCATTAAGGTCAAATAGGTAGATGGTTAGGTCTACTAGGCTAGGAAACTCTAAGCATCCTTTCATGTTGGATTCCCTCGTATAACATGGTAGTTCTTAAGTACTTGATGAGAATACATACATTCGTAATTTCATTTAATCACGTATAAATAAGTCTGATGAGATCAATAGTTTTTCTTGAGTTGTTTTCACTTGAAAATTATTAAATTCTTTTCAGTAACTCCTAGTGCTTACCAGATCCCATACTCAATGCTAAAACAAGGAGTTACAAACTTAGTGTAATTCCAGAGCTCTTCGTTCAACACTAATGCTAGGATGTGGGCTGATGCACAATCATGGACTCCTTTAAAGACACTTTAGATGCCACATACTACTAGAATAAATGAAAAACTCTGACTTTATGTGACAATTAGGGGTACTTCCCTAACTTATTTGAAGATGAAGTAAAAAGAGAAAAGATAGGAAATTGAATCAGCTTTCATAATATATATCATTTATGTAGAGAAAATCTGTGTAAATGATTATAAAATTAGTTTTCGTGAAAGTGAGTTTTCAAATTTTCAGCACATCTTAACATATATGTTTGTGCGGGTGCAACAATATATGAGGTAAATGATGTCAATTTGGGATAAAATCTTGCAGACATATAAAGGACATATGGGCCTAGTGCAAAACTATTTATTCAGAATTTTTCATAAATTATTTATTATTATTATTAATTATTGAAGTCAGAAAAACTTGAAATTAAAACCTTATGTGCGGGTGCAACACTTTAGGGGCAAAAATTAATGAAATCCTTGATTTCTAAATATAAGATCGTAGAGCTTGATCTCATTTAGTGCACCATATAGTTTTATTGGGAAATGGTGATGGAAATCAAAAGTTAAATAACAAACAATCGATGTATGTATTTTCGAAAACTGACGTGCGTCATTTAGAAAAATAATTATAAATAAATAAAATATAGTTTTGAAGGAAAAAAATTAGATATTCAGAATCGTAAGATCGTACTCTATAATATCCTAGATTTTCATAAAAAAATATTGTGTATGTCATATCAAAACACGCCATCTAAACTGATCATATTGATAGAGTTCTAAAAGACAAGCAATAGCCCTGGTTTATTTATCGTAGCCAATAGGTTCGGTATTACGAAGCTATTTCCGAACCTAATGCCAAACATTATTCCTGCCAATTATTTGAATTTTAAAGTAACAAATATGCGTTATATCTTATTCATATCGCATATGATAAAGCTATAACGCATATGCGTTTTGTGTTAACTAATTTGGTTTTGTCCTAACACATCATTGTTCATCACCCTCATCCTCCTCCTCATCATCATCATAATCACCCTCATCCTCATCATCATCATCATAGCCATCATCCTTCTCCTCCTCCTCCTCATCATGATTGTTCATCATCATCGTCATCATCATCATCATCATCATCGTCATCCTCCTCCTCCTCCTCCTCCTCCTCATCCTCATCCTGATAATCATCATCATGGTCATCATGGTCATCATTGTCACCCTCATCCTCATCCTCATCATCATAGTCATCATCCTCCTTGTCATCACCATCATTGTTCATCATCATCTTCATCGTCACCCTCATCTTCATCATCATCACCATCCTCATCATCATCCTCATCATCATCATCATCACCTTCATCCTCCTCCTCCTCATCATGACCCTCCTCCTCCTCCTCCTCATCATGGTCATCATCATAATCATCATAATCCTCATCCTCATTATCATCATCATCATCATCATCACCACCCTCATCCTCATCATCATAATCATAGTCATCATCCTCCTCATCATCACCATCATTGTTCATCATCATCATCATCATCATCATCATCACCCTCATCCTCAGCATCATCATCATCATCATCATCATCCTCATCCTCATCCTCATTGTTTATCACCCTCATCCTCATCATCATCACCATCATCATCATCATCATCATCATCACCCTCATCCTCATCATCATCACCATCATCACCATCATCATCACCCTCATCCTCCTCCTCCTCCTCATCACCCTCATCATAATCATCCTCATCCTCATCATCATCATCATCATCATCCTCATCCTCATCATCATCATCATAGTCATCATCCTCCTCATCATCACCATCATTGTTCATCCTCATCATCATCATCATCACCCTCATCCTCCTCCTCCTCATCATCATCATGGTCATCATCATCATCATCATCATCCTCATTAGCATCATCAGCATCATGACCCTCATCCTTATCAGCTTGATCATGGTCATCATCATCATCATCATCATCACCCTCATCCTCTTCCTCATCATCATAGTCATTATCCTCCTCATCATCACCATCATTGTTCATCATCATCACTCTCATCCTCATCATCATCACCCTCATTATCATCATCGTCATCACCCTCATCCTCATCAGCTTCATCGTCACCCTCATCCTCATCCTCATCATCACCCTCATCCTCATCAGCTTCATCATGGTCATCATCATCATCACCATCATCATCCTCATCCTCATCCTCATCCTCATCATCATCATCGTCAACCTCATCATCATCATCACCCTCATCCTCCATTATCATCATCACCCTCATCCTCATCATCATCATCATGGTCATCATCATCATCATCATCACCACCCTCATCCTCATCATCCTCATCCTCATCCTCATCCTCATCATCATCATCACCCTCATCCTCATCAGCTTCATCATGGTCATCATCATCATCATCATCATCATCATCCTCATCATCATCATCGTCAACCTCATCATCATCATCACCCTCATCCTCCTCCTCCTCCTCATCACCCTCATCCTCCTCATCCTCATCATAGTCATCATCCTCCTCATCATCACCATCATTGTTTATCATCATCTTCATTGTCACCATCATCCTCATCATCATCATCATCATCACCCTCATCCTCATCCTCATCATCATAGTCATCATCCTCCTCATCATCTGGCATCATTGTTCATCATCATCTTCATTGTCATCGTCATCCTCATCCTCATCATCACCCTCATCCTCATCCTCATCATCATGGTCATCATCATCATTGTCATCATCATCATCATCCTCATCCTCTTCATCCTTATCATCATCATCATCCTCATCCTCATCATCATTGTTCATCACCCTCACCCTCACCATCATCGACACCCTCACCCTCATCCTCATCATCATCATGCTCATCGACACCCTCATTGTTCATCACCCTCATCCTCATCATATAGATAAATGTAAATTGCATATATTCATTGAGCACTAAATCGCATATGCGATATATCTCATATGCACTAAGTCACATATGTGATATATCGCATATGCGATATATTGCATATGTGTTGTGGAGAACATGTAAAAACCTGCCCGTTCATTAAAAAGATGGAATTCAACATCGCATATGCGATATATCGAAGGTGTGTTATATCACATATGCAATTTGTGTTTTATAGAAAATGTTGGGTGGTGTCGTGTGGGCAAGGTTTATTGTATCAAAAGACATAATTCGTCTAAACCCGTGCACAAAGAACTGTTCGACATGCAATTTTTTATCATTACTTACATAATTCCATAGTTTTGTATAGGTTTGGGTGGATTTCAATGGGGAATGTACATAATAGAGGAAGAAAATCAACAAGGAAGGTGCTTACACCGGAAGAAGCAAAAAATAAAAAACAAAAAAGGAAGATTCAAGAAATCGTCGGCATTCATTACATGAGCAAATAGTTCCCATCCCCCCTCAACATATACCTGACATAGAGGCTGAGGAAGATAATGCAACATTAAAGGAAGTTGGTTATACAAAAGTTGATATTATTGATCCATTAGTAAAAGGAAAATCTTGTGAAGAGTTCAATAATTATGTTACTCCCGATGCAAATGTGACTTAGCAACAACCATGTTCGATGGTTCAATCTCCTAATCGAAGTTGTGAGCCGGTAGTGGATGTAAACGTCACTCCAACATTTCAAATGGCAACAAATTTTGCATCAAAACGAAAGAGAACTCCTAAACGAATACAAGTGGATGAGAGCGGATTGACTTCCATGGAAGGTAAGGTGGCTAAACGCACTATCCTTCGTCATTCTTCTCAAATAATGAGACAATATTTTGATAACAAATCCGAATCCGGTAAATGCCAATTGTTTTTAGCTTTGATTAAATCTAGAAATATGGCAACTTTTAGAAGAAATTTAGGCATAACAACAATGAAAAATATCGAATCAAGTAATCACATTGTTAAATCTCTTGCTGCTGCATTCACATCGATTGGTAAAAAAACTCGTTCACAAGACTGTAATGTGGCTTGTCGTGTATTGGCTGAATCAATTGTATGTAGATCCACAAGACAACGTCGTTTACTTAAATGCAAATCACAAATTGTGCCTTTACATCCAAAGACACTTAAAAAATATTCAGTAAGAAGAGACAACCTTGATGTAGAGGGACAAATGGAAACATTATGGGCATTTAGCGGTAGGTTGCCCTGCAAAGACATGAAGTTAGTCGAAGCAGTGAAGGGCCTAGTGCAAACATTTTGGCATGATAACACTCGGCCTTCTTCTAACACGAAGGATGTGTTAAAACATTGTAGGGGTTCTAGAAACAATGAACCTCATGTTAAACATTATCTTGACATGACACAAACTCAACTATTCAAGATGTTTAAAGTTGCTCATGTAGAGCTAAGGCTCGGGAAAAGATCTTTTGAAAAATGCAAGCCTTGGTATGTTAGAATCAATACCATCCGGAACACTTGTTGTTGTAGATACCACATAGAGTTTGACCTATATTACCATACATTTGCACATATACGTCGTTTTTTGCATCCTAACCATGTGCAGGAATGCTTAAGTACAGTACCGCCAATGTCATCTAGAGATTTCATCCATAGCATAATGTGTCCGAGGAAAGATGGGCAGACACATTACTTAAAACAATGTGTAGACGGTTCTTGCAACAATTGTGGTGGGCTATCATTATGGTCTGATTGCATCCATGAAAGTGAAAATCAAGCATTCGGGAATGCAATTGTCGAGAAGCAGAACTTTCAATATGAGACATATCAGCTAAATGATGGGAAAGAAAGCAGGAAGATTAAATTGGTGACTTCACAGGTAAATTCTTGAATATTGACAAATTAATACTCATGTACACATTTTTTTATGTGGTTTATTGACATATTAATATTTATGTACCAGGTGCGAGTATGTGATTTTATTCCAGAGTTTCGTGGAAAGATCCAACAGTACATTCAACATGTTGATATGGCACAGTGGCAAGATGAGCAATTCAGAATATGCTGGGACACCTTCCCTCTCGAAACAATACTATCAGTGGTTGACTTTGCGGAAAATTACACCATACAACCACAATGGTGCATATCACGTATCGACATGGGCAAGACAGCAATGAAGAGAAACGTGTGATACTGAAAGAAAGTCACTTCTACATAAGTAACGACTGGACCCATGACATCCATTACGTGCAACATTGCTTTAAATTATTCTATGATCACATGATAGCTATGGATATACCATTTTATCATCATTTCATTTGGTCAGATGGTTGTGCTGGACAATTCAAGAATGCATGTGTATTTGAATGGTTGTGTTTGTTGCACATAAAATACAAGGTCCCACATGTATGTAACTACTTTGAAACTGGTCATGGAAAAGGAGAGCATGATGGTGCTGGTGCATGCATTGAAATTGCCCTTCAAAGGGAAGAGATGAAGTTTACAGGTGCTCGCCTTCGAGACGTTGCATTTATAGTCCAATGGTGTGCATCTGTCATGGGAGAACAAGCAACAAGGAAACACTTAGTGCGAAGAATATTCTAGGAGGTGACAAATGTGGACCGATCACAAACACCTCGGGTGAACAACATGCATGGAATTCGACAGTTTCATTCAATTAGAAGCTCAGACAACTCGGCCGTACAAATTTGGACAAGATTGAAGGCTTGCTTTTGCAGTTATTGTAGCATCGGTGAATGGGATGATTGTGAACATACAGATACCGTTGATACATGGGATCGAGTGACACTTGGCACCAATTTCAATGGGGTTAATGAAATAGACCATTTGGAAGATGATCAGACACATATTTCTACAGACTATGATCACATATCAGATCTCATACAAGCAGGTACATGAGTAGTACCTAAATAAGAAAATGCATTTATGTATTGTTTACTCGACCTATGTAGAATTTAATTTATGTAGAAATTAGAAATGCAAGACCGTATTTACAAAATGTATTGTTAATTCGACCTATTTCCTTTCACAGGTCAGATATATGCAGTGGTTGCCCCAAAAAATAATGAATGGGGTTCTGACTATTGGATGGCACGTTGCTTAGAGGGGAAACAAACCCTTCTAGAACCTGTTACAGATGATGAAAATATTGAATTCCCAACCGGCTCGATGGTTATAAAAGGGGAGTACTTGACACTTGTAGCACAACAGAAAAGGAAGGGTGGGTATGTATATTCGGATTATAGACCAGGAGCTATTAATGTATACCACTTCATCAACCTAGTAGTTGGTATAAACATCAAGCTGCGCACACTTGGTCACAAAAATAGGCCACATGTACGATACTTTCTACCTCATATAGAGCATGAAAGATTGATGGACACCATCGGAAACAGAGATGACCCGGATGGCCTACTTGTATGAGTGCATTGTCAGGTGCGTATTTTAACCTTCAAAGTGAATTCTGAAGCACAATTTCCATTATTTAGCCTTACTTTATTCCCAATGTAATAAACCTATGATTGACAGATACCATTCACAGACGTAATATTATTCAGAGGATACTGGACACTATAAACATGATCGTACAACCTCGGGTGAGTTATCTATAAATCATGTTTGCACATTTTCATTGGGTTCTCTTTTCTTTCTTATGATATTGCTAATGTCTAGCCTTTCACGTGCCTAGGATACAAACACCATCTACGACACATTGGAGGCACCAAGGATGGTGTCTTTAGACACCACCAAATAGAGTTCGGAAAATAACAAGCTCTCGAGTTGTTGAAATTTACACTTCTTGATGTTTTTAGTTTAATATACATTTAATTACATTGCCATGTACAAATCGGAAACCAAATAGGCTTTCATGAACACCAATTTGCATGCACCAACTAGGGTTGACAAGGTATGAGATGGAACTAGGGTTTAGTAAGCAATTTGCAAGTTAAGAGAGGGAACTAGAAACACATGATCACCAATACTTGCATGCACCAACTATGCTTTCATGAACACCAATTTGCATGCACCAACTAGGGTTGACAAGGTATGAGATGGAACTAGGGTTTAGTGAGCAATTTGCAAGTTAAGAGAGGGAACTAGAAACATATGATCACCAATACTTTCATGCACCAACTATGCTTTCATGAACACCAATTTGCATGCACCAACTAGGGTTGAGAAGGTATGAGATGGAACTAGGGTTTAGTGAGCAATTTGCAAGTTAAGAGATGGAACTAGAAACACACCATCACCAATACTTGCATGCACCAACTAGGCTTTCATGAACACCAATTTGCATGCTCCAACTAGTGTTGATAAGGTATGAGATGGAACTAGAGTTTGGTAAGCAATCATGCAAGTTAGGAGAGGGAACTAGAAACACATGATGTACAATACTTGCATGCACCAATTAGGCTTTCATGAACACCAATTTGCATGCTCCAACTAGGGTTGACAAGGTATGAGATGGAACTAGGGTTCAGTGAGCAATCATGCAAGTTTAGTTATGACCTAATGAGGTAGTTTAATACTCCAGGCCGCTAGTATTAGAGACCCCTCTGCAAATCTTTCATGTAAGTCTTATTGTTACATAATCCAAGTATTCAAGTATTGTGTTATTCAAGATCCAGCTTCTTGTGTTGCCAGTACCGTCCAAGTAGTGGTGACACTGTAGTCAGTTTCTTCTAGCAGAGGTAGGAATTCACGTTCCTTCGTAATCATTATCTTAACCAGCAATAACCATGAATTTTTGTTAAATCACAGATAGCCATACCTACATGAAAGTATTAGTAAAAGTATACATGGGTTTTTAATATTATTATTCATGTTTATTTTTTCATATAGATGGTATAATGTTCCTGTCAATATTGAGTTATTTGGCATAGGTTGTAAAATTGCAAATATCATATAATTTGTGGTAATTTTTATGGTCACTTTATTCAATTATAATTATTAAGTTATAAAACTTGTTTGGAATACACTGTGATTCTCTTAACATTTCAGAGTTCCGTGGATGTTAATCTTTTTAACCAAATTTTCTATATTGACTAAATTTTTTTACAAAGATCATAGTATTTTATTTGTTGTTATCTATTGGGGTATTTTGATGAGATGGAATTAGGATCGTGGTGGAGATGCCTTATCTCATGTTCTTATAAGATGTATATTTGTTTTCATGTTCTTATAATATGTATATTTGATTTCTTTCAAATAAAGTTAGGCCAGTGGTGGAGTTGCCTTGTTTCATGTTCTTATAAGATGTATATTTGGTTTCTTTCCAAGGTATGAGATGGAACTAGGGTTTAGTGAGAAATTTGGAAGTTAAGAGAGGGAACTAGAAACACATGATCACCAATACTTTCATGCACCAACTAGGCTTTCATGAACACCAATTTGCATGCTCCAACTAGGGTTGACAAGGTATGAGATAGAACTAGGGTTTGGTGAGCAATCATGTAAGTTAGGAGAGGGAACTAGAAACACATGATCACCAATACTTGCATGCACCAACTAGGCTTTCATAAACACCAATTTGCATGCACACCAACTAGGGTTGACAAGGTATGAGATGGAACTAGGGTTTAGTGAGCAATTTGCAAGTTAAGAGAGGGAACTAGAAACACATGATCACCAATACTTGCATGCACCAACTAGGATTTCATGAACACCAATTTGCATGCTCCAACTAGGGTTGACAAGGTATGAGATGGAACTAGGGTTTGGTGAGAAATCATGCAAGTTAGGAGAGGGATCTAGAAACACATGATCACTAATACTTGCATGCACCAACTAGGCTTTCATGAACACCAATTTGCATGCACACCAACTAGGGTTGACAAGGTATGAGATGGAACTAGGGTTTAGTGAGCAATTTGCAATTTAAGAGAGGGAACTAGAAACACATGATCACCAATACTTGCATGCACCAACTAGGATTTCATGAACACCAATTTGCATGCTCCAACCAGGGTTGACAAGGTATGAGATGGAACTAGGGTTTAGTGAGAAATTTGTAAGTTAAGAGAGGGAACTAGAAACACATGATCACGGATACTTGCATGCACCAACTAGGATTTCATGAACACCAATTTGCATGCTCCAACAAGGTATGAGATGGAACTAGGATTTAGTGAGCAATTTGCAAGTTAAGAGAGGGAACTAGAAACACATGATCACCAATACTTTCATGCACCAACTAGGCTTTCATGAACACCAATTTGCATGCTCCAACTAGGGTTGACAAGGTATGAGATGGAACTAGGGTTTAGTGAGCAATTTGCAAGTTAGGAGAGGGAACTAGAAACATATGATCGCCAATACTTGCATGCACCAACTAGGCTTTCATGAACACCAATTTGCATGCACACCAACTAGGGTTGACAAGGTATGAGATGGAACTAGGGTTTAGCGAGAAATTTGCAAGTTAAGAGAGGGAACTAGAAACACACGATCACCAATACTTGCATGCACCAACTAGGATTTCATGAACACCAATTTGCATGCACAAACTAGGGTTGACAAGGTATGAGATGGAACTAGGGTTTAGTGAGCAATTTGTAAGTTAAGAGAGGGAACTAGAAACACATGATCACCAATACTTGCATGCACCAACTAGGCTTTCATGAACACAAATTTGCATGCTCCAACTAGGGTTGACAAGGTATGAGAAGGAACTACTTGTTTAGTGAGCAATTTGCAAGTTAAGAGAGGGAACTAGAAACACATGATCACAAATACTTGCATGTACCAACTAGGCTTTCATGAACACCAATTTGCATGCTCCAACTAGGGTTCACAAGGTATGAGATGGAACTAGGGTTTAGTGAGCAATTTGCAAGTTAAGAGAGGGAACTAGAAACACATGATCACCAATACTTGCATGCACCAACTAGGGGTGACAAGGTATGAGATGGAACTAGGGTTTAGTGAGCAATTTGCAAGTTAAGAGAGGGAACTAGAAACACATGATCACCAATACTTGCATGCACTAGCTAGGCTTCCATGAACACCAATTTGCATGCTCCAACTAGGGTTGACAAGGTATGAGATGGAACTAGGGTTTAGTGAGAAATTTGCAAGTTAGGAGAGGGAACTAGAAACACATGATCACCAATACTTGCATGCACCAACTAGGCTTTAATGAACACCAATTTGCATGCACACCAACTAGGGTTAACAACGTATGAGATGGAACTAGGGTTTAGTGAGCAATTTGCAAGTTATGAGAGGGAAATAGAAACACATGATCACTAATACTTGCATGCACCAACTAGGCTTTCATGAACACCAATTTGCATGCTCCAACTAGGGTTGACAAGGTATGAGATGGAACTAGGGTTTGGTGAGCAATCATGCAAGTTAAGAGAGGGAACTAGAAACACATGATCACTAGTACTTGTATGCACCAAATAGGATTTCATGAACACCAATTTGCATGCTCCAACTAGGGTTGACAAGGTATGAGATGGAACTAGGGTTTAGTGAGCAATTTGAAAGTTAAGAGAGGGAACTAGAAACACATGATCACCAATACTTGCATGCACCAAATAGGCTTTCATGAACACAAATTAGCATGCTCCAACTAGGGTTACCAAGGTATGAGATGGAACTAGGGTTTAGTGAGCAATCATGCAATTTAAGAGAGGGAACTGGAAACACATGATCACCAATACTTGCATGCACCACCTAGGCTTTCATGAACACCAATTTGCATGCACCAACTAGGGTTGAGAAGGTATGAGATGGAACTAGGGTTTTGTGAGCAATTTGCAAGTTAGGAGAGAGAACTAGAAACACATGGCCATGTACAAATCAGAAACCAACTAGGCTTTCATGAACACCACTTTGCATGCTATCATTAGGGTTGACAAATAATGAGATGGAACTAGGGTTTACTTCAACCAATTTAGGGTTTGTAGGGTATGATGTATGTTAGTATGGTATGATGTTAGTATCATAGGGTATTGTAGGGTATGATATGGTATATATTACACATGCATGCATGACTTAGTGTTATGGTACATATTGTTAGTATGTTATGTTATGGTACATGTTATTGTATGTTAGTATGGTAAGATGTTAGGGTCATAGGGTAATGTAGGGTATGTTATTGTGTGTTAGTATGGTATGATGTTAGTATCATAGGGTATTGTAGGGTATGATATGGTATATTACACATGCATGCATGACTTAGTGTTATGATGTTAGTGTATGGTATATTACAATGGTATGGTATGTTAGTATGGTATGATGTTAAAGTATGTTATGTTATTGTATGTTAGTATGGTATGATGTTAGTGTCATAGGGTATTGTAGGGTATGTTATTGTATGTTAGAATTGTATGATGTTAGTATCATAGGGTATTGTAGGGTATGATATGGTATATATTACACATCCATGCATGACATAGTTTTATGATTGTTAGTGTATGTAATTTACTTAGTGTATGGTATGGTTATGATGTTAAAAGTCAAGGATAGCCATAATGGTAAAAAGTTGATAAGTCGTAAATTCTTCCTTTAAGTATTGGAAATTCATAAATTAGCACACATGTGGACTACACATATCATTATATCACATAGGTGAACCACACATATCATGTTCCAAGATCAAGTCGACCATATATGTATAAATTTGAACCTTGCTTTATATTATATATGTATAGAAATAATGTTACAAAAATTGTCATGCCACATGGCCATAATACAAAATAGTGGATCAAAAAGTACATATGTGTGTACATATGAACAAAAAGTTACATCTATGTATGCCCCCTATACATTTATTCTAGTTATCCCCCCTTTTGCTGCCACTGCCAGAGTCTTCAAAGAAGTCTAGCTTTCTTTTTCGACTGCTCACTGGTGATCCCCATCGCTAAACAAGAGGGATAGGTTGCATCATTGGAGACTGCAGAAAAACCAAATTTTGTAAGTTAATTTACCAACCTTTAAAAATTCTATGTACATTTATTCAAATTCCAAAACCAAAATAACATTTCTACTTACTGTACGTGAGTAAGTAATGGTGGGTCCTGGTGCCTCACTAACAACGACCCTGATTGGGTGCTCTTCAAGCACCACTTGCTCACTATCAAGCTGCATAAAAAAATATATATGCCAATGTCAACAAATATACATGTACCTTGGGGGGGAAGAGGTGGGTCACCAATTTGGGTCTCTTCAAGCACCAAATCAGAGAAAGAGATACACAAACGTACAAAGAAAGCAATCTACATAAACATACCTGCTGGCTCGTCAAAGGTGGGCCACCGGTTTGGTGCTCTTCACGCACCGATGCCTCAGTAGGGGCCTGCATATAAAGTAACATATATGTCAATTTCAGATAAAATAGTGAATCAGAGACATATATACTACATGGAAGAAAAATGATGTTACCAAAGAAAGCAAAACATACATACTTGGCTGGGGGGAAGAGGTGGGTTGATAATAACCTCGCTTTGGTGCTCTTCAAGCACCACCGTCACAATACATTCCTGCATAAAGTAACATATGTCAAAGCGACACAAGTAAAATGATTTTTCCAAAGAAATCAAATCATAATTAAAAGCATATAATTAAAAGAATATTTCAAATAATACCTTTCTCTAGGAATCTACCTTTGCATGAGAGGGAATAGGATGCGATACAATATACTCATCTTGGTCACCCTGCATAAAAATTGCTGTATCAAAATCATGATGTATTGAATGTTACAATCTATACTATAAATATGTAAATAAAGTTGACAAATTAACAAGTATAGTTCTTACCCCTATTGGTGAAGAACCAAACCCATATGCAATATTGACAACCGCATCAATGTTCACAACATTGATCGGCGGACTATGCGAGTGTGGTGTGCCATGGGACACCAATTGTATATTTGTTCACATAATTTGTTAGATAATTAAATAGAAATAAATTGCGAAACAATTGAAAATTTTGATATGAAACAAAATATAATATGAAAATAATGAGTTTTACTTACAAAGCGAAGTAATCCATCCTCTCGAAAGTTTGAAGCAGGGCCATAGCATATGCCTCCACACATTGTGCAAGGGTGTGGAGTAACACGATGCTCTGAACGCTCTACATCTCCTCTGTGATATGTAGATGGGCCCGCCTTAGAAGTGCTAGCCCTTGGTCTACATTGCCTTGGACATCAGTCCCATGCTGAAGCAATGTATCTGCCAAGTCAAATAATGCCTCCTATGTATTCTCAATCACAGGACTTGCAGGAGGATATATCTGAGGGGGTTTTGGTGTGCGTGGAGGGTGTGGCACATGGTTAGGATTCGTCCTGGCACCTAACCTATCTTGGGGAATCCCATGACCAACACCCTGGAAGCCTAAGAGATTGAAGTAGTTAACATGTTTCCATAGGATGAATTCTGCATACAAGTTCCTAAGGAAATAAAATGGGATGTCCTTATTCCCATGAGGGTCTTCATTGAAGACCATATACCAATGATCCATCCAATTGGCCTTTATATTTGGTTCAATGCACCAATCTATGGAAATGTGTGGTCGACTGGTGGGTGGAACCAATCTGGTGCTAGGGTCCCAGAGTAATGAAAATAATTGGTCTTTTGTAATTTTAAGGGCTTTGATGTCTTTATAACTCAATCCATCAGAGTAGTATTGCCTCCTGGATTCTCTGTACGACCTAATGTTATACAGAGCTCCTTGGGATTCAGCAATTGTGTTTGTTATTGTGTCCAATGCATCAGCTAAAGACTCTCTCAAATGATCCCCCCCTCTAATAGATGATCTAAGGCGCCCCAATGACGCCAAACGTGCAATAATCTGTGAGTTTCGATCTTGTTCCCCCTCTGGGTTTGGGTTTGGGTTAGGTTGTGGGTTATTAGAGGGTGGGTTTTCCACATTGTCTTGTTCATTTGTGTTGTCTGTTAAGATTTAAACAAAAAATACAAGTTATTTTACTTTTAATCATTCTTTGATTTCATTCAATTTAAAAAAAAAAATTGTTTAAAATAATTATAAAAAACTATGAAATTATGGAAAAAAAATAAAGAATTGAAGACTAAGTGAAAAGGATAAGAGCATTTACCTACCATTGGAGCCAATCCACCTCAAACTCGACCTCGAACTTGACCTCGAAAAGCTAAAACGCAAATTGCCTCTGCGCTATTTCGCCCTCGCAGTTTTTTGCTGTACCGATCCTGTGCAAATGATATTTGAGGGGCCTGCGGCCTTTGTTTTATTTCTTTTTTTACTTTTCAATATCGCATATGCGATATATCACATATGCGATATATTGCACTTGCGATATATATCGCATATGCGATATTGTAAATGTGAAATATCACATATGCCCCATCCTTCTTCCTACCTAAATAATTAAATAAAAGAATTAAAATTTAGTAATCCTTCCTCATCATCATCCTTCTTCCTACCATAATAATTAAATAAAAGAATTAAAATTTGGTGGATTGTAAGTCACTTTATGTAGTCTATACAATATTTTTTGTAATGTGAAGCATGCAACTATAAAGGTTATTTTTCTCATTATGTTGGTGTAAACATATTGTTATTGTTCTAAGCATTTACAAACATGGTTTTGGAGCCATAGTAAAGGCCATCCAAACCAATTGAAGGATTAATTTAGTGTGGGAATACAAACAAGATATGCCTAAAATAATGTTATCCAACAAGCATGAACTTGAATAAAGATGAGAAGGAGGTTACTAAAATTTTAGTGAAAATTTATGAGAGACTGGTAACAACAAATGAACTTGACAAAAATTTATAGGAGGAAATAAGAAAACTAAGTAGTCATATTGTCGATAAGTGATTCATTATATGTCTTTGTATTGATTTTATTTATAAAATTTTGTATCATTTTAATATTTCTTATGTACACTATTTTTATTTGATTGTTTTAATTATAAAGGCAAATAATCCTAGGTCTGTTATGAATAATGTGTCAAGTAGTAGTATAGAATAGTATTGTACAAGTTGAGGAATATGGATCAAATATTGAAGATCGATTTAATCCTATGGGAGAATATGACACTAATAATGCAATTGAGGATGATGGGATAAATCGATTGATCTAAGACACCCTCACACAATGTAGCACTATTTTTTCTAATATCTCAAGTGTGTATTAGTTTCCTCCCAAGAATGACACATGTGGATAAAATATGCTCTGGGGAAAAAATATATTTGTTACAAAGTGGACAAGAGACAATTTGTAGTTTTCTTAAATTAGGATTTTATCCTAGTTAACTTTTGAAATCATTTTTTAAAGTTTGTTTACTTCCCAAGTCTTATTAGGAACTAAAATTGGGTGTTTGTTGTAATTGGACATGAAATTCTTTCCCTTGGATGCAATTTCTAACCTTTTCATAATGTCTCAACCTACATGAGGTTATCTTTTCCAATAATAGCATTACACATGCATTACGAATCATTATAATCATCATGGTCTATTTTTTTTTTTATAATAGAAAAGTACATGATCATGGATATATGTGTATGCCATCATAATAACATAAGTGCTCAACATTACTATTAAGGAATTTTTAATTAAGTGAATGCTCATTCCAATAATAATGTAAACACATGTTTCAAGGAGAAATGCTAGTTAAAATCAACAAATAACAAGGAGATATTGAGTCCTAAACATAATATCCTAATAACCACTACAATATGGATATATGTATATTTCGTCATCATAACATAAGTGCTCAACATTACTATTAAGGAATTTTTAATTAAGTGAATAATCATCACAATCATAATATAAACACACGTTTCAAGGATAAATGTTAGTTAAAATCAACATATAACAAGGAGATATTGAGTCCTAAACATCATCTCATAATAAGCACCACACGATGGATAATAACTAACCATTTATGAGAATCAAGATCCACATAGTGGTCATATACTAGGGTTTTCACAATCCCCCCCTAAAAAAATGTCTACGACCTTGATGTCGAATCATCATTTACAAAAACGCATATGCGATATATTGCATATGCGATATATCGCTTATGCATTTTGTAAATGTTAAATATTGCATATGCGATATTTAACATTTAGAAAATGCATATGCGATATATCGCATACGCGATACTTTTTTATGAACCTTAGCCTTGTTTTTGGGCTCGGGTTATTCCGAACGTACCATCAATAACACATATGCATTCTTGATTTGCACTTCGGAAGTGCGTTTCTGATTTCTTAAGTGGCACCAAAAAGTGGAACCAACTTTGTGCGAGTGCCCATGTAATTGTACGATACACCTAGGGATACAATGGAAAAGGATCTGATGTTCTAGAGCTTATGCTCAACATCAACATGGAATGCTCCAGGGCTTATGCCCAACACTTCCAATTATCTTTTCATGTGTTCCAGAGCTTCTCGCTCAACACAAATATAAGTACTCATGTGCTCCAGAGCTTATTGCTCAACACAAAACATTAATTACCCATGTGCTCCAGAGCTCCTCGCTCAACAAAAAACATTAATTACCCATGTGCTCCAGAGCTCCTCGGTCAACAC
>LPNX010073737.1:314185-325056 GCA_001517045.1 Pseudotsuga menziesii | reverse complement strand
TAATCCAAACACGCGTCCACATCTCATTGGTTCCATAGACGAAATTGAACAGTGGTTTTCCGAACTTCTTCGGAGAGAAACGCCTTACGGCGTAAATATATATGTCTAGAGATATGTATTGGTTGATTAGCACATGTTCTAAAGATTTCATAACACATAATGGAACCCTTCAAGCAGTAAATGTCCACGACATCGAAAATAAATATCGTATAAAATTAATATATACTAATTTAAAGAATAGATAATAATTTGTTCTTATTATAAAAATAAAATAATTGTATTTACAATATTGATAACACTTTTAAGTATTTTAGGTACATTTTTCTTGTTCCTACGATTAGATAACATTTTGAACTTTAAACTTCAAATTGTGGGAAATAACAGCATTTATATTTAACTAATTGGTTGGTTTAATCTTTTTTTTCACATAAAAGTGTTAAGCATTGAACTTATTTGTTGGTTCGATCTTTTTTTTTCCAAAGAAAAAAATCGTAAATATTTTATTCACTTTCAACAAATGGCCCTCAAAGTCCATTATACAAAATCCAACTATGAAGTTGTCATTTACATAACAATATTTGCCTCAGGAGGAGCACAAAAAGCATTACCATATCCATAACTGATCCAACTGTAAAGTTGACATTACATACAAAATATCCTCAAAAATGTAACATAACATTCACCGAAACTTTTCAGTAGAAAAGATATCAAAATGCCATGCACTCAAATCAGTCTGATCTTAGCAGACTTTTTTCATCATTCCTGATCATTCAGGTCAGATCAACTGTGTATAGTGAACACAAGCAAAATAACCAGAGCAAAACAAGCTGGCTGAAGTGGTCTCATAAATGAATGATAATTCATAAGCTGAGCAAAAAATCAGCGGCTAATAAATTGGCCATTTCCAGACCATCCAAAGAAATATAGTTCGTATCCATTCCAACACCATAAAAATAGAGGCCAATCAGCCCGCTTATCAAGCTCTTAAATATGTTGCTTGAAGTCACCAAAGTTATGCAGAAAAAGCATAATATATCAGCCAAAGCATCATGTCTCAAGGGTGGAACAGATTCAAATAATCCAGAATTGCCCATGCAATAATCTCCAAAAAAACCAGCAAAGTAGTCATACGGATCTGTCAGATAAGAACAATAAGCATGTACCAAAATACAGAAAAATACAGTCCTACAAACTGCATAAACAGCCAGCTCATAGAGACACATTAGAAAACCTGAAAAGTATCTATAATTTCTGCCCCTCTCTGTTCACATGTACTCCAAAAATCTTCAAGTAAACTGCCACCTGCTTTTGCCAAAGTATCTGCTTTGAAGTTTCTTTCCCTATAAATGTGTTTTAAAGACACATAATCAAGACTATCAGCTAAATAGTGAACATCTTGAAGAATCATGGCTAGTTCAAGATTTAGTAATCGATACTTACCAGATGCCCAATTTATAACTAACTGGGAATCCCCAAAAACTTCAATTTTATCCAAATTATGCTTCCGAGTCAGCCTAAGGAGAAGCTTAAGTGCACATAATTCTGCAAAATTATTGGTGCCCAAACCTAAAACTGCTTTGAAAGTAACATAATGCCTATCAGATATGAACAAAATACCTATAGCCCCACAAATCATTGGATCCCTAGCTGCAGATCCATCAAAATTACCCCATGCATAAGTTTGATCAATTTCTTCCACAAAAATTGATCTGATAGAGACCACAGATAAGGTCTGTGGTAAATTCTTCAACATACCCAAGCTATAGCTTGATACCTATGCAGGAGATGAGTCAAGATCCTCAAAGCAAGATCTATTTCTTGCTTTCCATATGAACCAGAGTACAATGATAGGTAAGGATTTGATAAGTCCCACATCTGATAATAAACACCAGTTTTTAAAACAAGCAGACAGGGAATCACCATTCCAAATATTATTAAGATTCAAATGATCCTCAATAATTGACCAAACAGATTGAGTGAAAGGGCAATCTACTGCAATATGAAAATTGGATTCACTATTCTGTTTTCATAAAAAGCATCTTCCAGGACCTTCTCTACCTCTCATGCATAGAACATCCTAAGTCAATGCTTTACCAGAAAGCAGAAACCAACTGAAAATTTTAGTTTTTAGAGGACACTTCATCTTCCAAATGACCTTCCACCACCAGACCGATTCCACTTCTCTATTAATAAGTTCAGCATATCCCACTTTAGGAGAATACTTGTCTGTTTTTGATAAATTCCAAATAACACAATCATCTGCAGCAGAAAGTCTAACATGGATGGACTTGAGAATGGCAATATATCCATTCCAAGCAGCAATCTCAAGAGGTTCAATAAAACCCATAGAATCTGCAGATAACCATTCGTGAGACATCAAAACAGATATACTAGGAATTCCAATATCAGAAAGATAATGATAACCAGCCACATGTAATCTTTCTATCATAGGAATAGGAAGAGCATGTCTCCATTTACATCTCGCCCACGGATCTAAACCAATACGAACAACATTGCCAGAACCAATATTCCAGACCAGAAAATTTCCAATGAGATCAAAAGGCCAAAGAACAACTTTCCAACAGATAGAGATATTCTTTTTCTTTTTAACAGTAGATCTTATCCAGTCCAGAATAGTCATTGGATAAATATATTTCTGTATTTCTATCTTAACCCATAAACCCGAACCATGAATGATATCCCAGACCTTTTTTGCTGCAAGTGCCTTGGCAAATAAATTAGGGACTTTAAGTCCCCAACCACCCATAGATTTAGGCATAGCAAGAAACTTCCATGATATCCAGGGTAAACCAGAAGAGTTCTGTTTACCCGCCCAAAGGAAGTTAAAACAAATCTTTCTGATTTTGTCTATGACACCCTTAGGTACCCAAAAAATGCATCCAATAGACTGGAATGGCCTCTAAAACTGCTTTAATCAATATCAGCTTTCCTCCTTTGGACAACCAACGGAAGCTCCAATTCTGAATCCTTTATTCAACTTTAATAATCAGCCAATCCCAATCCCTAATAAGATAACTGCAAGGTTTAAGATGAAACCCAAGGTACTTCATACCATTTTCAATTCTATCAACAGGAAAACTAAAGATATTCTGTAATGTAATAACTTCAGAATCTTCCAAACAGGAGTAGTATAAAGAAGATTTATTAACATTTATTTGCATCCCAGATGCCTTACAAAAATGCATTAAAATCTCATAGAGAGTAGAGAGAGATAGTTCAGAACCATCATTAACCATGACGATGTCATCCACAAAGAGAACATGAGTTAATATTGTTTCATTACCAAAAGATAAACCATGGTAAGTCTCATGCAGTGTTGCATGAAGAATAGCCCTCCCAAGGCCTTCAACCACAATAAGAAACAGAAGTGGTGCCAAGGACACCCCTGTCTGAGTCCCCTACCAGATTTAAAAAAATTAGTAGCAACACCATTGATGAGCAAAGAGAAAGAGACAGATGAAAGACTGCTCATAACCCATGCAATAAAGTTTCCTGCGAAACCCATTTTTGCAAGAACAACCCAAAGATAAACCCAGCTGACTCGATCATAGGCTTTAGATAGATCGATCTTAATCATAACAGCTTTTATGGATTTAACATGCATAGAATGCATACCTTCCTGAATGACACCTACAACATCATGAATCTGCCTTCCCGGCAAAAATCCAAACTGTTCACCAGAAATACATCTACTCAAAACCTTTCTGATTCTGATCGAGATAATCTTACCAATAATTTTGTATACAAAATTACACAGAGATATAGGCCTAAAATCCTCAAAAGATAAAGGGCTATCAATCTTAGGAATAAGAGCTAGAAAAGTAGAGTTAAAAACACCAGGGATCTTGCCACTTATCCAGGATGATTCAATGACTCTTAAGAGGTCTTCACCTAAAACATCAAACAGACATCTATACACCTCAATAGGAATACCATCCGGAACAAGACTCTTATCATTTTTGCTAATGGATAAAATTTGATTGATATCTTTAAGAGTAATAGCCTGCATAAGCTCAGCATTTTCATCCTCAGAAACAGAACTTGGGAAATGACCCGCACTATGAACAATTTCTGGAAGATGGAGATTAGCTTCTTCTTTAAAAAGGATTTCAAAAAGTTGAATCCCAGCCTCAGCTATAGCCTCAGATCCTTCCACAAGATTTCCAGAATCATCATATAGTTTCCATCTGAGAATTGTGACATTTCCTATGAGCAACAAATTTGTGAAAAAAAGGAGTATTATCATCACCACACCTCAACCATAACGCCCTACTTTTCTGGCAAGCCTCCTTTTCCCGAAAAAGTAGAATAGCACTCTTGCGAGATTCAATCTCAATCAATGAATCCTTGTCAGCCACTGATGAAATACCTGAAATATGTCTATCATGAAATATTTTCAGCTCATATTCAATATCAACCAAATTTTTAATGTTCTGAGCTTTTTTATTCAGTGACCACTTAGTAGCAATTACTTTTATTCGTTTAAGATTCTCACTAAATTGTGCAGCAGGAGATAAAGCAGACCGAACATCAAAGAGAACCCAAGAATCTTTTAAGGCTTCAACCAAATCAATATGATCCAGCCATCCTGCATTAAACTTGAATGGACTATGGGCCTTAGGAGTCTGAGAAGAAATTTGCAGAAAGATAGGTTGATGATCAGATATACCTCCACACCCAATCCACTATTTAAGAAGGAAATCACAATCTAGGAAATCAGCTGAGACTAAAACACGATCCAATCTATTACAAATACCCTCAGAACCAACTCTACGATTACTCCAAGAAGGAATAGCTACCAAAGGGTTAATGTCAACAATCCCCATACTGTCCAACAGATTGTGGAAAAAATTAGTTAATGGATCTACTTGAGCATTAACACCCCAGATTTCAGAAAGTCCCAATGAAAAATTAAGATCACCTCCAAAAACTAAATAAGGAATCCTGAAACAGTCCGACTTGATCAAGTTATTCCAGAAAGTTTCCCTATCCTGATAGGGCGCATAAAGCTTAACAAAGGATATTTCCTTTTGTAAATCAAATGAGAATAAAACAACACACAACCCTGCTTTCATAGCCCAGGCATTATGAAAAAGAAAATTACAAGACTTCCATCCCAAAATAAGTCCACCCGATCTGCCCATAGCATTAACCGAGATGAACTGCCATCCATGAATCAAAAGTTCCAAATCATGAACCAACCCACACCCCTCAATCATCGTTTCTTGAATAAAAATAACATCAACTGCATGTTGATCGATAAGCCTCTTAACTGCTAGTTTCTTGGGAAGACTAGCCAAACCCCTAACATTTAAGGACATAAGGATCATATAGAAACCTTGTTAAGGGCATTTTCTCTAAGCGCCCCAACACCTCTCTTTACAGGATGTAATACGTTTTCATCCCCAATCAGATCCTGACCTACTACATGATTCCTTGGTTTATCCTTTACAGGCCGAGTAGTCTCCTGAATAGATTTAGAACACGATTGAAGATTATACCCCTTGCTAACAATTGACTTACAAGGAGATACAAATCCCAGATCCTTCAAAGACCAATTCGGAACAGAAGGAGATAAGGCCTCGGTAGAAAGGTTCAGAACTAGAGTGTTATCAAGAACGTCCATAGAATTAGAAATACTTAACTATTTAAGATTGGATAATGGTTCAAAATCATGAGAAACTGAGTGCATATCCAAATTCTCATCCACAGACAATCCAGCCTTTGCTGCAGTCTGAATCCCATCTTTTTTGATTCTCCAAACTTTGGAGGAAGAATGTTTATTAAATGGAAGAGAGCAATCATTAGCCAGATGTCCAAACCCATGACATCTAAAGAATCTAAAAGGGATTCCCAAATAATCCAGAGGCTGAAAGAAATCACTATTACCCTTTTTTATGACCAGCTCGGCAGGTAAACCCAAGCGAAAGTCTAACAGGACAAGAACCCGGCCTATGCAGCAGACCCCAGATTTTAAATAAGAAAAATCAGTTTCCAAATGGGTTCCCAAAGTATTCCCAACAAGTCTGAAAAAATCAGCAGACCAGAATTTAAAAGGTAAGTTTGGGAGTTTGACCCAAATAGGAACTTGATCATACCTTTCCTTCCGTGGGTCAAATAAGGGAGTCCACCTCTTGATAAGTAGGCCAGCGTTGTTCCATTTCCAAACTCCAGCTAGGATCCTATTAGCCTCATCCACTGAAGAAAATTTAAAAGCTATCCAACCCCTTGGAAGAATATAAATCTCAGGACAAATGCTAATAATATCATTCCAAGTCTTTACAGCCCACCCATGCAGAGAATCAACATTATAATTACGCCTTCCAAACCTCCCAACCAAGGTCAAAGCATTGGTGAGAAAAATATCATTTAAAAGCACGTCTTCCCCCAGAGTCATTAATACTGGGTTTATCTTATTAATGGACTTAGGAATCCTCTTCTTAGACTTAGATAAACCCTTGCTAACAGGGGTATGCACATGTTCAATATCATAGTCTTTAGACTTGATAGATTCATGATATGCATCAGACAATGGAGTAAATCCCAGATCTGCATTCAAGCCTTTACTAACCTTTTGAACCATCCCAGCTTCCTGAGAACTAACCGATAAATGCTTGTCAACCTGATAACCAGAAACTTTATGAATATGATCACAAGCACCCTTTTTGCTGTTCATCATACCCAAAGAATCCGAATGGAGACCCAATCTCAAAGAAGAAGGAAATATCCCATCCAAATTACTAATCACATTCAACTGTAGATCTGGTGAGACTTGCCCGCGACACTCCATGCAAGTGGCGACCTGAAAAATATCCGAACAGTCTTCGAACTGAGGACCACAACACGAGAACTCCCTATCACCCAAAAACTTCCCAGGAGAATATACCACAGAAACACGTTTATCCTCACCAAAACCCAACCGGGAAACAGACATATGACCCTCGGGGGATGATACAATAGGACAAGAAAATAAAGGATTCATACAAGGAATAGATCGTTCACCTATAATTCCACTATCCGGACAGCCCTCAGGAGAAATTACCTTATCCAAAGTATCATCCAGGCCAGGGACAGATCCCAAATCTCCTAGTTTAAAAGGCAAATAGGTCGCAGAGACCCGATTCTCCACTCCAATATCCAGTTTAGTAACAATCAAACGCCCTGGCAGAGTACGAGCCAAGGATTTCGTCGCTCGAAGCGACATTAAGAACAAAACGAGCTGAAACCCCAACCCATAAAGACCAAAATTAAACAATACAGCACCAGAGTACTAGATAAACACCTCCTCTAAGGACAGGGATCAATAAACATCCACAGCAAAGATGAAAGGCTTCATACAATAGCAAAACCAATGATCAATATATCGAGTCATCCATAGCATTGATGAAAGGCATCATACAATACTTAGCAAAACCAATGATACAATACTCAGCATAACTATGATCAATACTCAGCATCGATGATCAAAAATCAGCAAAACGAAGCATCCACAGCAAAACCAATGCTCAAAACTCAGCAAAAAGAGGCATCCACAGCATTGATGAACGGCTTCATACAATACTAAGCACGGTCCAAAAACGAACAATAGTTCGATTTGTAGCAAAGGCACACAGAACAACATTCACTACAATCAAAAATTCATCTCAAACGGCCAAGAAAACTCTAGTTCACCATTCACCAATGATCAATAAGCATTAATGAAAGGCTTCATACAGTAGCAAAACCAATGATCAATAATACGAGTCATCCACCACATTGATCAAAGGCATTATACCATACTCGGCAAAACCAATGATACAATACTCAGCATAACCAATGATCAATACTCAGCACTAATGATCAAAACTCAGCAAAATGAGGCATCCACAGCAAAACCAATGCTCAAAACTCAGCAAAGAGAGGCATCCACAGCATTGATGATAGGCTTCATACAATACTAAGCACGGTCCGAATACGATCAATAATTCGATTCGTAGCAAAGGCACACAACAACATTCACTACTATCAAAAAATTATCTCAGAAGGCCAAGAAAACTCCAGAACACCATTCACCGAAACCAAGCTTTATACCACATTCCCTAGAACTAGAACAACTCTCAAGTAGTAGTAACATTAAGCGAAGAAAACGGCAAAAAAAAACCGAAACATACCTGCAAAAATCGCATTGAAGCCACAATGCAAGTTCATCCAAACCTTGCCAATGCCACAATGCAGGTTCATCCGAAAACCCTGTCAATGCCAAATCAATCTCCAAATAAACCTGCGCCTCAATAATCTAAACTCATTCGCCAAACTACACACAGCCGCCAACTTCGTCTCTGTCCAAACAATAATCAGGCACAGTCCTAATTTGGCTCTGTCCAAACAATTATCAGGCACAGTCTGAACTAATACGGCCACAAAAAATCATCCACCTCAAATTCTCGACCAGAATCACCTTCAGCGAGAAGCCCACCAGAAGGATATCGATACAAGAGAACACCTAAATCCAACCAAAGCCAGATAACCAGGAGAAAAAAACCAGCAAACCCTGGTTTAGCACCCCCGCAAAGACCCCCGCAAAGACCAAGTGACTCCGAAAACACTGAAAGCATCCAAAACACCAGTAAAACCCCAGAACAAACCGAAGGATTATCCAAGACCCCAATAAAGCATTGAAAAACCAATAAAACCAAATTCCAGGATCCCGCCAGCCAAAGCTTTCGACCTTTTCAGCGAAAAGCCAGCCAACGGATAGCTACACAAGGAATCGCCGAAATCCAATAACGCCAGAAGACAAAGAGAAAAGCCCCAATAGACAGATATTCTAGCTTCAAAAACACCAGCAACAAATCGGTCGAGTTACACCAAGAAGCCCAGAAGAACCAAGACTTAAGAAAATCCCCAGATATCTACCAACGCTATCGGATTGAAAAGACACAGTCTCCAGAAGCATGATCATTCCAGAAATGATGAAGAAAATGGGACCCTTAAGATGCCAATACACTTCAAAACCCAGCTTGAAACACAGCCCACTAGAGCGGAAAAAAGACCGTCGCCACAGAAACCAGAGAAACAGATTGTGAATTCAATCGTAGAACCCAAATACCACATAACCACGATACCCATCAAACCGTGGCAGAACCTAACCCTTCCACCATAAGCTTGTTCCTACCTCCACGAGGAAGAAACACTCCAGAGCGAAGGAATCGGAGTCCAAAATGCGCCATGCATGCCAAAACACGCACCAGAACCCTAAAAAAATCACACCAGAAGGAAAAAACAGAGCCGTCACCTCTGAAAACCAAAGTAACAATAAGGGAGGTCATTCGAATAACAAAACATTGACGACGGTATCCAACCAAATTGGCAGGACCACAGCTCGAAAAATTAATGGCTTCAATACGATACAGTAAATCGCATTTAAGTCACACCAGCACACAAATCAAATCGCGTCCAAGGGCAATCAATCCACTGGAAGTAGTACAATCATGAAATGTCAATTTAACGGCAAGGATGAAATCAAGAAAAACCAATAATCGGCCAAGAATCAGCCATTAAAATCGCTCAAGCTTCCCATCACCCGAAGATGTCTCCCGAACTAATTATTGTTGTTGGTTCGATCTTACTATTAGTTATGCTACACTTACCTATGCTACATTAAAATATAATATAAAAAATCACATTATCCTAAATGATATAAACCTAAAACTCCTTTACAAAATTATAACATACTTCAAGTCACAACATCTATGCCATAGATCACAACAGTATGTCACATGCTGCGTATCTTCGTTTGTCAGATTTCTCATTTTCCGTTGTCACATTATGTTTTTATACAATAATTCTTAAGCATAACTGTTATAAATGTTTCTATAGATTAAATTTTAAGCGTAAATGTTATAATGTGGTATTCTCAAAGTCATATAACCTTCGGTAATATTCTTAAATTCATGTATATTTAAATATAACTTTTCATAAGGTATATTATATCAATAATAGATCGTAAATAAATTAAATTTGAATTATAAATTATGAATATTGTACTCATCACCTTTCGTAAAATAATATCAGTCATATATATTTAAATATTATTTTTCATAAAATATAATATCATAAATAAACTAAATTTGAATTATAAAGTATAATTATTGTCTTCTTAAGAATATAATCAGAACAATCACTAAATATTGCTAAGCTTATTGAATCAATAGTTAACTATATTGATACTTTCAAATATTATACCTTGTGAAGATATTATTATCTTAAATCACAAAGAAACTAAATTTAATCTAAACATTATTAAACAAATTATTATATACATTAATAAGTTATTATTATGATAATAGTTGTTTGTAATTATTATAAAATCAAGTATTTATCAATACTATGGATCTATATTCATAAATACAAAATAAACTCATTAAAAGTATATAAAGATATTTAATTATAAGTTAAGGGTGTGTGCAGCCTAATGAGAGGGTCTTTTGGGCACATTATATGCCATAGAAAACAGGAAAACAAAATTCCCTCAACTTACATGGATATTTTGAGACACATACACAATGAATCTTTCATTGAGTAAACAAGATGAAATATAAGAAATTGAATGACAAATTTCCAAATATATAATTTTGTTTTACTGAAAATGTTCTTAACTATCTAAAATTTGATATTTTTTAAGAGACACTTTATGTTTTTGGGACACTTGATAAGGTATATGTTTTTGTGGGTTTAGTATTTGAGTGCATAACTGATGGAATCAACTTACGAAAACTAATAGACATATAGAAAACAATAGTATTAGTGCAACACTATTTCTCAAATTTTATACACACACACACACACACATATGTGTATATATATATACA
>LPNX010073737.1:259095-312789 GCA_001517045.1 Pseudotsuga menziesii | reverse complement strand
TCAATAATTGTGTAGATATGTACAAATTATGCATATTTTTATATTTATAACAATCATAGCAAGAAACAAAACAATGCCCAAATTTTTGAGAAAAAATGTAAATCTATAGGTATGAATATGAATAATTACATCAATGGGAGATTACAACATCCAAAAATGAGAACCCACTCATTTTAGATGTTAACTTGATATCAAGCAAAACTTGTGGTATGTTGGAAACAACTTCTATCTACGTAAGCTTCAACTTACGATCTCCAGGAACCAACCTGCACATATATCAGTTTCATCACATAAACTGTGATGTGCGCCTTCAAGCTTCGATATACAGAAGAATTGTGCTCTCAAGGTGTGGAAGTTACAACTTTCTGTTGTTCTCCAGCACTGACTAGAAGGAGATTGTGATCCCCTGAATTTTATCTGCACCCACAGAGAGGATGCTACTACACCTTGATTGATTTTTCCAACACCTACTAGAAGAAGGTTACTAACCCCATGCCCCTTTCCCTGTCTGACCTCTCTCATATGAAATGTGATTGTTTGGAAAATAGGGAAATATATTTCCTTCAACTTCTGCAAATGTTGAATTTTTCTGATCTACGTCTACGTATATGCGTCATCTTGTTGCCAAAAATATCACAAAATAATTATGATATGTGTCTTCCTCTTCAAATTATGCAATTGTTGTAATGCTTGATATGTTTCTTTTTCTCTGTGTCATACAGCTGCCCAAAAATACAGACAGTATGAGTGTCCATGTCTATGTCATAGTGTTCTTCAAAACACGATGTGTGAAGATAACTGTGATTTTCATCTTCTCAACTGATCTACATTCTGAGTTTATAGAACACTCTTAGCATAGTTACATTTGCTTTTCACACATCCATACTTCTACTATCCTATCAAACAGTGTTGTTCATACTGCACTGCGACTCTTCTACAAAAATATATTCAACTACAATCAATGAGTCATTCATACCCCAAAAAAGAAAACTCTAAAACTTCTCAAATAGTTATATATTCATCTCCACAAGATTACTTCGCCACATCCATCTCTTGCTTATTTATAATATTCTTGACTCAAGAGATGTTTCCACTCGTTAAAGTGAATTTAATTCATATATCATCCCATTGAATTTTGTCTCCAACAAGCTAATGTTTGCTTCGATGTGCCATGCTTTCAATTCATATTAGTAGTTTAATATGCACAAATGCCAATACACTATGTGGGACTTTTGCACACGCAATTTTTCTTAAATCCTAAGTATCATACTTATGGTTATTTACAATTACTCTTTTATGTGCATGAATATGTGTGCAAATGTGACCAATGTCATGATGGTCCTTTAACCTCTTGATATTTGTCACCATATGTTCATCTTGTTCATCATTGATATTTGACATTTTGTATTCAACTTGTTCATCTTTGATATTTGTCACCATATGTTCATCTTGCTCGTCTTTGATATTTGACATTTTGCATTCAACTTGTTCATATTTGATCTTTGACATCATTGGAAATGCAACATATATTCATCAATATCCCCCTTTTCCATTGATGTAAACAAAATTAGGCTCCCCCTATCATTAAGATCTTCTTTATTTTCATCTTCTCTCCCTCTTTCGGCTTCACTCATTTTAACCTTCATTCAACTTCTTTCTTGCTTTCCTTCATCTAACTTTTGTCCCCCATTGAAGTCAATGGCAAAGGGACTTTCTACATTGTTATCTCCCCCTGGCTTTGTGCTTTCCAAATTGCAGATAACTCTATCTCTACATCATTTGCAGTGAAATTACATTTTTTTCCTTATTCGATTTAATGAATCCTGGAAGTTCTCTTGTCTTGCATTGTGGATAAGAGGGGTTTTTACTTCATTGAATAAATTCACACATGTTTTCATCCTTTCACATGCATGAACAAGTTGATGTGCCCAAAGTGTTGTCCATGTGGTGTGTTCATATTTTTTCTTTTATTCCAACATCATTCTTCTAAATCACCTTTTGTATTATGCATTAAATTTTAACACAATGTGCTCTTCCTTGTGATGTAAAATGCATGAATTCTCTGTATTTGACATCCCTTCCATTTATGTTCAAGTACATGATCAAATTCTTCATTATTCTATAAATTTTTGGTATTTTCCATTATGTTCATCACCGTGATTTTTACTATGTTCAACACCTTGTTTTTTCTTGTCATTTGCATCTTTCTTTTCAATTTTACATACCTTTCTCACCATAATGGCCTATTTCCAAGATATGCATAATTCTCTTGACGATATTCACACAATCGTCCAATCCCAGAATGAAAACCTTGGATGGCTGCAGATGGATATTGGAATTTGGCACAATTAGGTGATGAAATCTAATTTCTTAATGTGGTGTGAAAAATCATGTTTCAATCGGACTACTTTATAGACTTTGTTTAGTTTGAGTACACGGGTGTAAATTTTGGAACAACAACAACAACACACATTTGATCTTTTGAGTAGTCTTGGGGTTGATCCTGATCCATCAACTTCAACACATGATCTTATTCCCCTATTGCAATCTCCTAAACATGCACATCTAGCTCCAATGGACTTGAATATGCATCTTTCACCTCTATCTTCTAATTGTTTCGAAGACGTCGACCTCGAACTGCATATGTGACGCAACTTCAGTCATCTTCAGTTTTGCTTCAATTTTCTATTTTAGCATCCAATAGTGGCTTGTTGTAATGCAAGATTCGACATGCCACACATTTGTAACCATACTCTTTTAATATACAAAATCTTTCCTTTTTGCGCAATCATGGTGTGTCACTTTTCTCTCTATTGTTTTATGCATGGCTAAAAATAATAGTAGCACATTCCACACCAAAAAATAAAAATCCTTCAAATAAATTTTATTAAATGTCTACTTACTCTATAAATCCTTGTGTGTTTGAATATACCTATGTTGGATTATCCCACAATACTAAGAAGGGGGGGTCAATCAGTATTGTCTTTTTTATTTAAAATAAAAACACAAAATGAATCAAACATGTTAGGACACAAATTTTATCGTGGAAACTTAAAAGAAAAAACCACCAATTCAAACCCATTAAAAAGATGAATCTACAAAATTGCTTTATCTGCTGCTATAGAAAGGATGCAACAACACCCTGAGTTTCTGCCTGCTACAATAGACAAGGATGCTCCAACACCTTGGGTTTTTTCCTACTACAATAGACAAGGATTCTACAACACCCTGGTTTTCTGTCTTCTATAAGAGACAAGGGTGCTACAACACCCTTTGCAGACTTATAGCCTGTTGCAGTGCCTCCCTGCCACCCTGGACTGAATTTTATCATTCTGCTTAAAGAAATGCATACCCTTTTGGACTCTGTCATTCACAATCATAGAGACAAGTTATTTCCTTCAATCATTCTGTTAATAAATACCTTCATGTATTCTTGCAGACGCATCTCCTCACCATTGTTCCATTTCATTGATCACACCTCTTCATGAATTTTCTAGTCGTGAAATTCCACATTCTCCATTTACGCAACCATTCTGAGCCGTTGATTTTATTTCGATATTTTTCCTCACCGTAGATCTGAGATAAAAATAGGATAGCAGATACATGAATTTTTCCAAATATGATTCCATGATTTCTGCTTTTAGAACCAATATTTCTGCACCATCGATCTCTTTCGAGTTCTATCCTTCTTGTCGATCTTTTGGATTGCGGATTTCAGGTTTGTGAATTTTTCAACATGTCATTTTGAGATTTCTTCTTTCTGCCATTTTTCTTCTTCACTGTGGATCTTATGCAGATTTTTTCTGGGCCGTCAATCTTCCGGATTGTCCAATGCTCAATGAAGAGCATACTTCAAACCTTCGATGAACTGGATCTCATAAGAATTCTGCATCCAGTCTCTGCTGTTAACTCCCATGCTAGTTGATGAGTGGAATCATTTAATACTATTAGATATTGATCCACCCCGATCGATAGTGGACTCCAATTAATATAGAGTGGATTACATTAAAATTCCGCATCCAACCTCTGTTGTTAACCACCTTACTAGTTGCATCATCGAAATGACAAACAATCATTGAATTTGACTTTCCTCAGATTGACGATGGACTCCAAATAAAGTGAAGCAGATTTGATAGAAATTCTACATCCATTTGTTTTTGTTAACCACCTCACTATTTGAATCAGCAGAATTATTGTTGATCATTGGATTAAGATCAACGGTGGATTTCAAATAACATAAGGCGGATTTCATTAAAATTCTATGCACACCAGGATTTTATTTGTCTGTGCTAGTTCTCCAAACGGAATCGTGGACCACCATTGATTTGGTTCCATGATCAACCTTTGTCATCGATCATAAGGTGCTTTTCCATAATCACTTCTGATTTTGCAAGCCCAAACCTTGTTTATCTTTGTCACTCATTGCTCAACAAAATTCATATCGGTCGTTGATATGGAGCCCCTTCAGATCTCCACCACATGATCCTGAAGCATATGAATGAGGATTATCAATTTATCTCATTCGGAACTATAACTTGTGAAATTCAACCACAGTCATGTATTTTCTCTCACCACGATCTCAATCATCAATCCCTGCACAGACTTAGGCCTGCTGGTTCATCATTAATCCTTACAGTGATCGATCAATTATCATTCATCCTTCTCTCTGTGGTATCGATTGATCAAATAATCGATCAATTTATCTTTGTCTTCTTTCCCTCTTAGAATCCCCATGTTTTGATCCCCTTAGGCTTGATACACCTTTGATTGGCCTGATACATCTTTGATAGACCAACCATGCTTCTGGTTATCCCTTTGTTATTACTAAAATCCTTTGACATCAATGACAATACTCAACATCCACATCATCACTTCCTTTGACATTAATGACAATTAAACTCAACATTCTCCCCCTTTGGCATTGATGGCAACAACTTCTTAATTTCCTCCCCTTTGACATTAATGACAAAGGATAACCTGTTATGCTATTGAGTATTTCCTATGTTTCTTCTTTTTGACAACTCCCTCTGTCATTATATCTCCCCATGAGATTGCACTTCCTCCTCTACAATGTTTGTAAGGGAATTACTCCCATCTTCTATCTAAGATGCTCAAAGGCTTCGTTAGGTAGTGGCTTGGTGAAAATTTAAGCAACTTATTCTTTTGGGTCAACATACTCCAGTTTCAAAACCGATTGGGACACTTGTTCTCTTAGGAAATGATATTTATTGGTATGTGTTTTGTCTTGGAGTACATGACACGGTTTTGTGACATAATTACGGCACTGGTATTATCACAATTTATTATTATTGGGTGCTCATACTTCACAAGTAAGTATTCTAGTGTATGCTTCATCCAAATGACCTGGGTGCAACATGACGCAACAACAATATATTCGGTCGCTGCCGTGGAGAGTGAAATGGAAGGTTTTTTTTCACTTAACCATGAAACCAAACAATTTCCTAAGAAGAACGTTGCTCCAATGGTACTCTTTCAATCATCCACTCTTCTTGCCCAATCTGCATCAGTAAATGATTTTAAAATAAAGTCTTGACTTTTTGGGTACCCTAACCCATACTTCATAGTACCTTTCAAATATTTGAAAAATCTTTTTACTGCAGTTACATGCGTTTCTTTGGGGCTTGGCTGGAACCTAGAAACCAAACCTATAGCTTGCATAACATCTGGTCTTGTAGCTACCACATACAATAGGCTACCTATCATGGATACGTACATGGTATGATCCACTTCTAGAGACTCATCGTCCTTAATTAATTTTACAACCTATGACCATAGGAGTACTAACATGTTTGAAATCTTCCATCTTAAATCTTTTAAGCATGTCATTGTTGTACTTAGTTTTAGCGATAAAGATTCCTTTATCTGTTTGATAAACTTGTAATCCCAAGAAGAATGTTAGTTCATCCAACATTGACATTTTGAATTCCTTCTTCATTTTAGAAGCAAGTTTTACATTTAGTATTTGTAAATTGCTTCCAAATATGATGTCATCTACATAAACAACAACAATGATCATATTTTCATCTTCGATTTTTAAGTAGATATTACTTTCAGTGGCCCCTCTCTTAAACCCTTATTGTTTTAAATAACTTTCTAGCCTTGAAAACCAAGCCCTTGGAGCTTGTTTGAAACCATTAGAGTTCCTTTTTCATCTTGCAAACATAGTCTTTGTTTTCTGATAATAGGAAACCTTCAGGTTGTTCAATATAAAACTCTTCTTCTATTTTTTCATTCAAAATGTAGGCTTGGCGTCCATTTGATACACTTGGCTTGGCTTGGCTTGGCTTGGCTTGAGAGTGCTAGAAACATTCTGTTTGCTTCAAGTCTTGCCATAGGAGCATAAGTTTCTTCAAAACCAATCCCTTCTACCTGAGCATACTCTTTACATACTAATCTTTCCTTATTCCTTATCACTTGAACATTCTGATTGAATTTGTTTTTGGAGACCCATTTGGTCCCTATAACATTCTTATCTTTAGGTCTTGGGTTTATTTCGCAGGTGTCATTTTTCTCAATATGATCTAATTCTTCATTCATGCCTTTGACCCATTCATTACTTTTGTTGGCTTCTGTAAAAATTTTAGGTTCCACTATTGAGAGTAGAGCTTGTGCATTAAACAATAGTTTTCTTATTGTACTAACTCCAACATTTTTATCACCTATCATCTGTGTCTCCGGATGATTCTTTTGTATCCTTCTAGATGGAACTATTGTATCAGATCTTGGGGAGTTTTCTTCACTTTCCTTTGTATCTTCCTTCTCTATTCCTTTTTCTTCATAATGAGTACTTTTGTCCTCTTGTAAGTCTTCATTATTTGTATTTTTAGCACTGTTATGACTTCTTGGTTTTATATCATCTATTCTTACATCTCCACTTTCTACAATATTGTGTAACCTTTTATGGAAAAATCTATATTCCTTCTTGGATGATGAATATCCTAGAAATATTCTTTCATCAGTCCTAGAGTCAAACTTGCCAAGCTCATCCTCATTCCTTTTAATGTAACACTTACTGCCAAATACTTTAAAATATTTGACTGAGGCTCATATTCCATACCATAGTTCATAAGGCGTCTTGTACTTATTCACTCTAAGTTGTCCTTTATTAAGTATATAGACAACTCTGTATATTTCTTCTTTCCAATATGCATCTGACAACTTTGCTTCATTAAGCATTGTTCTGGCATCTTCTTAGTCTGTTCTATTTTTCCTTTCAACCACACTATTCCGCTAAGGAGTCTTTGCAGCTAAAAATTGTCTCTTGATTCCATGTTTCTCACAAATCTCATCGAACTGATTTGAAGTAAACTCTCCCCCATTTTCTGATCTAAGACATTTGATCTTCATATGTGTATCATTTTCAACCATTTCCTTGAAGATTTGGAACTTCTCAAAGGCTTATTATTTTTCTTTGAGAAATGTCACCCAAGTCATCCTTGTGTAATCATCAATGAGAAACATGAAATCATATCTCACATGCAGGCTTTTAGTTCTTATTGGTCCATAGAGATTTGTGTGCACTATTTCCAGAGGATGTGAGGTCATATGTTCTTTTGTTTTAAAACTGGCTCTAGTTTGCTTCCCATGTTGACAATGTCGACAAACTGAGTTTAGGGGTTTTACAATTTTAGTCCAATCTCTTACAACTTCCTTCTTACTTATTTTTACAATATTGCCAAAATTTAAATGTCCCATCCTTCTGTTCCATAACCAACTTTCATCAATCATACTTAAGTAACATTGGTTTTGATTTTTTAGGATGCATACATTGTTTGAATTTCTTATATCAATTCCAACAATTCTTCCTGAGTCCTTTTTCCTAATCTCCCATTTCTCTGAGTAAAAAATACAAATGTGCCCTTGATCACATGTTTGACTTACAGTTAGGAGATTAGGCTTGAGATTTTCTACTGGCAATACATTTTCTGCTTTGATCTTGTTATTGACAATAATTGTTCCTTTCCCAATTATCTTGGAAGACAAATTGTCTTGATTAGTGACTTTACCCTTATTATCTTTTAGTGTTATGAATTTGTTTGGGTCAGTGGTCATATGTTTTGAACACCCATTGTCCAAGTTCCATAGGTTTTGGTTTTCTGTTTCACATAGAGAAATCATGGAACTTTCCTTTTCTTCCTTTTCCCTCCAATACTTATTATGTTTTGTGTCTTAAGGCTTAATTGTAACAGTCTTCCTTGTAGGATTCATCAGTTTACAATATCTTGCCAAATGTCCATGGTTATTATGTTTGTAACACTCTATGTCATATTTTTGAAGAACTGTAAAAAGGTTATGATTTCCTTTTGGTTTATTACTTGATGACTTCTTTTTGTATTTAGGAACCTTCCCATAAGTTCTGAAATTTAAGTCTTTATGACCAAAGTTATTACAAGAGTAACAGTGACCTAAAAGGATATGCATATATCTATTTGGTCTCTTAGGAACCATATTAGTTCTCTTTTTATATTGAGAGTTTAGGGTGGATTTATTACTCTCATCCTTTTTAACTGGACTCTTTAGTGCTTCAGCATAGATTTTCTTGTTTCCTCCTTTATTAGTGAAAGAGAAACATTCTCGTTTCTTTTCTTTGTTAAAACCCAAGCCAGATCTATCACTTGATGCTCTTTTTCTATTCAGGATTTCATCTAGAATCCTTGAGCTATTCTCAAACTTTGATTTGATAGATCCTTCATCAAGATTTTTCTTGAATTGCATGATCTCTTCTTCAAGTCTCTTAGATTCTTGTATTATTCTTTTGAGTTGCAGGTTTAAGTCCTCAATCCTTTTGGCATCTAGAATTTGAGCTTCCAAATCACTAATGATATGACTTGATTGTTTGTTATTTTTTCTACATTTCTCAAGTTCTTAAAGAGCGCTAACAAGTTCATCTCTTAAGTCTACTTCTCCTTCTACATCGGAGACATTATTTGAAACTTGAGTATCTAGAACCATGAATAAAATTTTAGTTTCTTCATCCTCACCCTTATCTGCATCTTCACTATCTTCCATGGTGTAGACAATTTTATTTTTCTCAGAGCACTTCTTCTTGTTTCCTGTTTTACCCTTTTTTAGTTTTGAGGTTTCTCTCTCATCACTACCATCTTGTTTAGGGTAAGGAAATTTTGAAGCAAAATTTCTAATTCTTCCATAGTTAAAACATTTTAGGGGTAACTTTCCTTTATATTTTCTAGTACCCTTCTCAAGTTTTTTAATAAAAAGAGCTTCCTCATCATCTAGGTTCTCTGATTGATTTTTGGATGAGGCTTTAAATGCTGCTTTTTTTCTTGAGGATTCATTTAGTCCCGTTCTTAACTCATATGCAGCGAGGATTCCATGTAGTTCATCTACTGTCACATGGTCAAGATCATTTCGTTCTTCTAGGGTGGATACTTTTGACTCATATTTCATTGGCAACGTTCTTAGTACCTTGCTCACAATTTATCTCTCTTTTAATTTTCCTCCAAGACCTCTAATAGAATTGACAACCTCATTTACTCTTACAAGGTATTCCCCATTATTTTCTTCTCCTTTCATTCTAAGGCTCTCAAACTTCCCTTTAAATTTCTGAAGCTTGGATTTTTTGACTTTAAATGCTCCTTCATAGATGATTTTTAACTTATCCTAGGCTTGTTTGGCAATCCTACATCACATAAATTTTGTAAATACAGAGTTTGTCAACCCACTCAGGATTGCATTTAGGGATTTGGAATTACCTTCATATTGGCCTAGTTCCTATGGGTCTGTAGGTTCTTGGTCATATATTTTATACTCTTTCTCAGTTGCTGCCCAAACCTTCCATCCAAGGGACATCAGATGGCACTTCATTCTCATACTCCAGTATGCATAATTTTCTTCTTTGAGTAATGGGGGTTTGTTGGTGGCTAAACCTTCTTGTTGATCCATAGTGGTTTTTAAATAGGATCTACCTTCCAGTGGTTAAATTGTAGTGAAGGAACATGCTCTAATAGAAATTGTTGGATTATCCCACAATACTGAGAGGGGGGGGGGGGTGAATCATTATTATCTTTTTCATTTAAAATAAAAACACAAAATGAATCAAACAGGTTAGGACACAAATTTTATCATGGAAACTTCAAAGAGAAAACCACCAATTCAAACTCATTAAAAAGATGAATCTACAAAATTGATTTATGTACTGCTACAGAAAGGATACAACAACACCCTGAGTTTCTTCCTGCTACAACAGACAATGATGCTCCAACACCCTGGGTTTCTTCCTGCTACAACAGACAAGGATGCTACAAAACCATGTTTTTTTGTTTGCTACAACACCCTTTTCATACTTATAGCCTACCCTAGTGTCGCCCTGCCACCCTGGACTGAATTTTATCAGTCTTCTTAAAGAACTTAATACACTTTGGACTCTATCACTCACGATCATAGATACAATTTATTTCCTTCGATCATTCTGTCAATAAATACCTTCATGTCTTCTTGCAGATGCATCTCTTCACCATTGAGCCATTTCATTTATCGTACGTCTTCATGAATATTCCAGTCATGACCTTCCGCATTCTCCATTTCCGCAGCCATCCTGAGCCGTTGATTTTATATCGGACTTTTACCTAACTGTAGATCTAAGATAAAAATCATATAGAGGATACGTGAATTTTTCTAAACATCATTCCACAATTTCCGCTTTCTGAACCAATCTTTCTGTACCATTGATCTCATTCAAGTTCTATCCTGACTGTGATCTTCTGGATTACAGATTCCGGGTTTGTGACTTTTTCAACATATCATTTTGATATTTCCACTTTCCACCATTTTTCTTCTGCATCGTCGATCTTATGCGGATTTTTTTCGGACCGTCGATCTTTCGGATTGACCAGCGCTCAACGAAAAGCAGAATTCAAAACTTCGATGAACTAGATATAATAAGAATTCTGCGTCCAACCTCTACTGTTAATTCCCATGCTAGTTGAATCAACGGAATTGTTTAAGACCATTAGATATTGATCCACCCCGATTGACGCTGGACTCCAAATACTATAGAGAGGATTACATTAAAATTCTGCATCAAACATTTGTTGTTAACCACCTTACTAGTTGAATCAACGAACATTAGGGGACTTTTGAGGTAAAAAACGGGCCTCAAAACAAAAAATGTACCATCAAAATAAACTTTATAAGAACCAATCACATTCTAGAGGATGACATCATCTATAATGGTTGAGGTGGCACTAGTTGAGTTAAGAATGCTTATTTGTCAAATTCTAAATGGTAAATAAAAACCCTTAGTTAACCATAACAATATTGTAAGAAAAGTACTCATAATGAAAATGTACTCCCAAATTAATTTTGAATTTAATATAAATGGATTAAAATACTCTCAAAGTACTTAGAACGAAAGGTACTTTAATATTTCAATGTAAAATAAAGTATTAATAAAAAATTAAAAGATTATTCAAAATAATAATAAAAAATTATGCAATGACCATTTAATACATTATATTAAAATTTAAAAATTAAACATTATTTCAAAATATGATACGTAATCTTTATAACATGACTAAAAAGTCAAAGGAATTGATTATGAAAGGGATATATAAAAAGAATTAGTTACGCCATATTGAATATATGGTGTAATAATGGTGTAATAAAAATATTATATAAATAATTTATTTTATATTGATTAATAAATATATTTTATAAATAATTTTGATATTGATATTAGTAGATAATTAGTATATTTAAAATGATGATAAAATTTTATGTTTTATTTTTAATTAGTAAAATTATATATATTGTTTTTAAAACTTAAAATTATAAATTGTGTGAATATTGAATAAGGAAGTTATATTCAAAACAAGAGCCACGAGGTGGCAATGTCCCCAACATTGCCACATGTTGTAGAAAGAGCATNTATATATATCGTTTTTAAAACTTAAAATTATAAATTGTGTGAATATTGAATAAGGAAGTTATATTAAAAACAAGAGCCATGAGGTGACAATGTCCCCAACATTGCCACATGTTGTAGAAAGAGAATCTATAGTTGATTTTTAATTGGAAATAGCTTGTGTCAAACCTTTAAAATTTAAAAAGTTGTAAATGATTGGTTTGTCGATTTCTCATGGGTTTTCAATTGTAATAGTATGCATGAGGAAATCCATTAAGTTGGGAAAATAAGTATTCCTTAACTCTAAATGAAAATTAAGGAGTTTTACTAACAAACTAGAAAAAAAACTAATGGAGTAGGATTTTCATCTAAGAGGCCAACTTTGGTATATTTAACCTTAAGAAACTTTCATATATCGTTTTTTCTTTCATGTGAGTTCACAAGTTATGAAGAATTGTAGTGTTACAAGTATGGTGCTATTGAGACTTAATATATGCATATAAATACCATTTTAAGATATTTTAATCTTTCAGTCCATTTTGAATGCATAGTATAAAAACCATGAGAATTTCTAATTTGTTTAATAATACAATTTTTCTTCTCTAATTTTATTTTAACAATACCAATTCTCTTTTATATAGTAGGAGAAATGTTGAAGTGACTTTCCCAAGAGAACAAAAACTATTTTATTCAACCATTTGATCTATAAATATTTGTTCAAGAACCTTTTCTAATTACCTTCTTACAATTATATACTCTAAACCACAAGTTTATCGTACCTTTTCTATATATACATATAAGAAGCTTTCGTTTTGCTTCAACTTCTCTCTTGTTTGAATGTGCTTTATACAACCTTATACCCTCTTACTTACTAACAAATGCCACACATGTCCTTCCATAGGGACAAGGAAAGATCAAATGCTACTTTGAAGCTACAAAATATCCTGATTCGGAAGGCTACTTGATAGGTTTGGGGAAAAAATTAGAAATATCTAATGAAAACCATAGCTTTGTTGATAGGGTAAGTTATTGATTCCCACCAAAGTGGGGGATATTGTTTTTGCAACCCTGTAGCCAAAACCAAATTAAATGGTTATTGACTGTAAGCCCCTAGTGAGACCCTTGTCTCATCGCTATAATGAAGAATGAAGCGATAGAGAAAAATGAGCAATTATCTATTAAAATATTTATCCTATCATAAGGCATTTGATAATCCAAAAACTGGATGATATCCCATAGACTCCAAAAACCCTCCCAATCACTAAAAAATTTACCTAATTAATAATTAAGATTGATTTCACCCTTGAACACATGTCCAATAAACAATGTCCAATAACTTGAATACATGACCAATAAAAAAACTCCAATGGCTTGTCAATTAGAATGTGTATTGAAAGTTCTTCCCATACGAATAAATGTTGAATGTATTCAGAATTTCATACTTTGCTTCTACGTAGACACTAATTGGCTGACTCAAACTGTGTAAAAAATCATCTTTTAATTTTGTTTTCATTTTTTCATTGATTTGGAAGATACGTAAACAAGAGTAACTTCCCAAAATGGCCATCTTACATGTGTTAGAAATTTAATTTTCAAGAGTATGATAAATAAAATATTACTCACTTGAATTGTACTACATACATTCTAGAACAATCGATCCAATATCAACCAAATATCTCAAACTTGAAAACGTAACAAGTATTTTAGTGAGAAACTCAAAGACAAAAAATGAACATGTTGGGATCATGATGTAAATAATACTCTTCCACAAGAATCAATACATACGAAATAACCTTCAACATGTTGAGATCATGATGTAAATAGCACTCTGCCACAAGAATCAATACATAGGAAATAACCTTCAACATGTTGGGATCATGATGTAAATAACACTCTGCCACAAGAATCAATACATAGGAAATAACCTTCAAAACTTATTTTTAATGTTTCAACAAACTATGTGCTAATAGTGTTGAACACTTTGTTCCCTCTAAATCTCAACATGAAATACCTCACGAGTCACATAATCATTGAAATTCAAATTCATCACAAAGCACTCATTTTAGAATGAAAATCCTGGAGACAACATACTTATTAAGTTCTTAGTTTCTTTATAGCCATTGGTATACTGAAAAAAATGATTTTTAACAATTCTATAGCAATGCATTTAATCAAAGGTAAATTATACAGGTAAATATTGTCATTATGAAGGTAAAACGATCAGATTTGTTGATTTTGACCCAAATATTCCAATTTACAACACATTTTTTAAGTATCGATATGCTTTACATCTCATAATTTCCCAATTTTAGAGTCCAGGTAATGAATATGTTTTTTATTAGAAAGTAGAGACTACATTAAATAATTAAATAATGAATGTATGTGGGGATTTTTTTAGGTTGCTTGAAATGAATGAAAAAGGTGTGAAAAGCAAAACTGAAGATGTGGGGGTAGGTGCATATAGATGACAGGTTTCGAGCCCAAATACTCTACTGATCCCACATACATGGCGCTCCACAAATTTTCCTTACTTTCGCACAGGTGGTAGGAAACATGTCGATCCATTTCATTCATTTTATTTACATGCATTTAGACACCTTTGATAGAAACCTATGATACACTTGAACCAATTCTCTCCTAATTCAACTATGAAATTTACCGCCAGTTCGCTCCTAATTCAACTGTGAATTTTGCCTTTAGACACCTCTGATACATTCTCCAGTTCGATCCGAATTCAACTGTGAATTTTGTTGATAGGAAATAAAGAAAGGAAGAAATATTTGGGAGTATTCTTCTTCAATGGCACGTTCAACATATCCCCTGGTAGTAGCAAGAGTGACAGGGGATGTTATTGATATGTTCATGCCTTCTATGGACATGGCGGTTTACTATGGATCCAAGCAGGTCACTAATGGCTGCGAAATCAAGCCCTCTGCAACTGTGGACTACCCAAATATGCAAATAGTAGGCCCTCCCAAATGTGCAAATAGCAAGCCAACACTTCAACAACAGTCTCTATACTTTGGTACCCATTTTATGAATAATTAATTCCACCACCCCTCAGCTTTTCTTTCATAGAATGAATAAATATTTTTATCTTTATCAGCTTCAAACATGGTTTTCTTCTCTGAATGCATGCATTTACATTGATCAGGTAATGGCATACCCATATGTTCCTATCCCTAGCGAACAAAACATGCAAGAATGGGTTCACTGGTGTAATTCTTTCGCTCCCTTCTCCTCTCTTCAATTTATACACACAATACACAAAAAAGGATCCTGTAATGAGAAATATTGTAAGGTATAGATCATGTAATGAGAAAGATTATAAGTTAGAGATCCTAGGGTTCATATATATCTCCAGTTTCAGTTTTCTTGAATTTGATATATCAACCATTTGTTTTGAGTTTTCTTGAATTTGATATATCGGCCATTTGCGTTAAGCCAGATATGCATGCTTAAGCTTCACAACCTCTAAAATCTCTTTAAATTCTCAACTGCAACCAATGAAATTTCTTTAAATTATCAACTACATATTAGACTAGATATATGCAAGTTTTTTACCTTGGCATTTATTCAAAAATAACCATCCCTTAAAAAAAAAACGAAAAACCCAAGATAAAAATAAGTTTTAACTGAGTCATAATAGATTATTTGCCTCAAAATTGTTGTAAACAAGGACCCGATTTCCCATTATTCTTCTCTATTGTGTGCGTCCACTTACAATTTCTATGCCCGATGCAAGGCCAAACTGGATGCTTGTCAAAGTTGCTTGCAGGAACCACGCAACTTCTTCCATCGTGCCAGTAAACAAAGTGATTGACTGCTTCACTTGCTAGCCTTCCTTCCCTCTTCTTATTTTGTAGGTAAAGAGCACACAAGCAATTGGTCTTCCTTGTCCTTCTAAGTCTGTGCTTGAAAAGCAAGCAACCAAACAATGAAGCTAGCAGAACAAAAGAAGAAAATGAAGATTGTGTGCGAGAAACATGAGAGCTTAAGCAAGCAACCAAACAATGAAGCCAACCGCAAAACAAAAGAATAAAATGAAGATTGTGTGGGAGATACAGGAGAGCTTCTAAGTCTGTGATTGAAAATAAAGAAACTAAAAAATGAAGCCAGCAGCGGAACATAAGAAGAAAATCAAGATTGTGTGCGAGATACATGAAAGATTCTAAGTCTGTGCTTGAAAAGCAAGAAACCAAACAACAAAGCCAACAACGGAACATAAGAAGAAAATGAATATTGTGTGTGAGAAACAAGACAAGTTGTGGTAATAATGAGTACTTCATCATCGTGCCACTCCCTCATATATAGACTCAAGCATGGAATGGAATTCCATTGAAAAGCAATGGCCACATGGAAGTTGACATGTGTGTGACATGAATGGAATTGCCTTGTATCTGAGGCTAGTACAAGCTCTGCCAAGAACTACCAAGTGGTGCTCAACGCTCTACCAAGTGGTGCTCGGCACCAGAGAAAAATTAAATGACAGCTTACTTAAGCCCACCGCCAATGCCTGGGAGAGGATTCCAAGGCATGACATCAGGACTTCCCCAGCCAATACACTGTTTCCAAAAAACAAAAACAAAAAAAATGCGTTAACATTACACTTACAAAGGTTTGCAAAATAAAATCACAAAAAAAATAATACAGCGACATCAAATATAAATGTCCCCTGTCGGGGAAATAAAAATAAGATACTTTATTTTATTATATAAGTCCATTATTTAAAGTACATAAAGTAATTTATTTATTCAAAAGTACTCTCACTTTTAGTCACATCAAATATAATTTTATTGACTTTATTTTTAGACATATTTTCAATTTAACTTAACAATAGTTACATTGGTTGTAGTGTAAGAGGTAACTTGTAAATATACCTTCCCCAAATAATTCCTAACTCATAATATTTTATTTATATATCTTATGAGGCCCATTTTAGACCTCAAAATTCCCCTAATGGTGATCGAGAACCATTGGATCTGACTTTCCTCAGATTGATGATGGACTTCAAACAAAGTGAAGCGGATTCGATAGAAATTCTACATCCATATGCTATTGTTAAACACCTCGCTATTTGAATCAATAGAAATATTGCTAATCGTGAGATTAAGATCGACGATGGACTTCAAATAAGATAAGGCAGATTTCATTAAAATTCCGTGCACATGAAGATTTTGTTTGTCTGCGCTAGTTCTCCCAGTGGAATCACCGACCACCATTGATTTGGTTCCATGATCAACCTCCGTTGTTGATCATAATGGTGCTTTTCAAAGATCACTTTTGATTTCACAAGCCCAACCCTTATTTATCTTCCTCGCTTGTTGCTTAATGAAATTAATTTGGATCGTTGATCTGGAGCCCCTTCATATCTCCACCACACGATCCTCAAGCATATGCATGAGGATTATCAATTTATCTCGTTCGCAACTCTAACTTGCGAAATTCAACCACAATCATGGATTTTCTCTTACCACGATATCAACCATCAATACCTGCACATACTTAGTATAACACCCCAGTTTTGACCCCGTTTGCGTTAAATATACATGATACATATGTTGTAATATTAATCATGGTGAGGAGCTAAGGGCAAAAGCTCCACCATCGATTTGTTTATATTATGATTCGGATTGGAATGGTCACCGATGGTATATCAGGATATATGACATATATTAAATTGTGACATCATGTAAATTTGCATTTTAATTAAATAACCCAACCAGCTATGTTCACTGCAGCTAAATTGAGAATGGGCATGATTCCTAAGGATAAGGAGGGGAAATGATGAACCTTGAGCCATGGGGGAAAAGCCATGTGTCACCACCCTGTTTGTTTTGCTATTTTTCCCTTATTTCATCCAACCACGACAATAATTGTTCTGTTGATTATTTGGGGCATCTATTTGCTGGAAAAAATACCACTATGCTCACGCCTGCACTCTCTCCATGATGCACCGTCTGGGTTGTGGATGGTCTGTCCACTATCCCGATGGTGACTATTCGTTTTCCTTAGGCGGAGGGAGTTAAAAGGATGGCAATTCCTTGTGTGGGGGTTCGGCCTTTCCCTCTCATACACCATTTTTCTATTCAGAGACATTCTTTCCTCCTGATCGCGCATATAATCTGCGTTTATTCCACCATTGCCGATTGTGAAGGGTGTGTTGGCTTCATCGTGGATAAGGGACCCTAGTTGTCCAACGTTGCTGGTGTGTTTGGACTGTAGAATGATCTGTTGTTTCATCGTGATCCGTGCTAAGGGTTTCTTCTTTGTGTTTTCCACATTTTTCTTTGGCTATGTCTTTTTTCCATCACGCATAGTTTGGGAGTTTTTTCTTTCCCCATTTTCTGCTTGTGCAATTTCTCCAACGATTGCATTGAGGATCGGGTGCCGTGGGTTCATAATGGTTTGTGGGCTACTGTTTTCCCATGATTGATGAACTGTGTTTTTCCCCTGTAAAAGCTTGAATAGTTGTTTGGCTGCTTGCATGCAGTGGTTTTGTACTCGGACTACATTGGAGTGGTGAATGAGGGCCTAAGGTTCTTGATAAATCTGGTGGGTTGAGAACCACACAGACAGAGCTAGTGAGTTGGCTTTCTTCTCCACAACCCCTGAATAGCACTAGAAGGGAGATCAGGTTCTGAGGGACTGCATTGCAGAGAAGGGACTACTTTCCTTGTGTTGGGTGTGTGTGGGTGTTCTAGAAGCCAAGATGGCTCTGGTGTTGGTGTCTGTAGCTCTTCAATGAGCTCACCAGCTTAGAATTTAGCCTTTCCCGGCTCCTGTATGGCCTGATAAACCCAACTTGGTTGGCTTGGTGATCCGATGTTCGCCTAATAAACCCAACTGTGTTGGCTTGGATGAACTGTGTACCCTTGTGGTGTTGTTATCCTTGGCTATGTGTAAGCCTGTTAGTTCCTTATTCCTTGGGGAATCATGCCCAGCTCGGGGGTGGCAGTGTTGCTGAGAGATTAAGGAGCATGCGGGCCTATGGTTGGGTGGAACGTTGCAGTGATGTAGCTGGTTGCAGAACAAGTTCTTAATAAGATAACTATTCTTACCTAACTTGTGTCTGCAATCATATTTATCATTGATGAATGATGATATACATGTTAAATGCTGATCTGTATATGCATGAGTGTTGATTGATATGTTTTTCTTCTGTTGTGTATGTGAATGATTATGCTTCGTAATATGTTTTATGATTTTAAGTATCATGCTTCAGCATTATATGTATGTATGTTCATGTTCATGGGGCTAGATTCCTGGATGATTTGATGTATCGTAGCATCCTCTTCACTGATTGGAGGGTCGAGAACGTCATAGTGTGGTATCATAGCTCTGGTTGCAGCATGGGCCTGAATGGGCCATGAAGATGCAATGACAGAGCTTATGTTGTAGAATTAGGGCCTTAGAGGGCCATGAGAAATAGTTAGCAGAGGCAGGTTGCCTATTGCCCAAAAGAAACCAGGAAAAATGGGTGAAGACAAGAAAATTCACAAGATTTTCTAAGTGCTAGAATGTCGGCTCATTGGAAAACTTAGTGACAAGTTCTTCTGATGCAGCAGAGCACTTAGTGGGAAGGCAACCCGATGGACGGTAATCGGAAAGAAATTGAGGAAAGGTTGTGTTCGTCGGCTGTCGGCTCATCAGAGAACTTAGTGCGAAGTTCCTCCAACACGGCGTAAATGTTAGTTTGAAGCCCACCTGATGGCGGAAGGTTTTGTGAAATTTTGTTTAAGTGTTAAAATCGTCGGCCATTGGAACACGTTAGTGGTATTCATTGCCGATAAACAGCGGAAGGAATTAGTGTTTCAAGTGCTGCCGTTGTGGAAGCCTAGTGCACTAATCCTATGACAGATACAGGTTTCGCTTACCGATGTCGTGATGGTTGTGTTTAAGTCATTGATTGAAAGGGATCAAGGGATTGTAAAACCACCGTTACAGATAGCTAGAGGACTATCCTTCTGACAGATAGAGCCTCCAACTGTCGACGCAGTAAAGAAAGTTAAAAAATTTCTCTAAGTAATGAAATCATTGTCCATCGGAAGACGTTAGTGGTTTGTACGCCCGCCGTTTTGGAAACCTAGAGCACTAGTCTTCCGATGAGGAAAATTTTCGACTGTCAATGCCGATGTGCTTCAGCTCGCTGGTCAGAAATCATTAGTGGATTGGGCCGCCGATCGGAGAAGGATTGATGTTGATAAGTCGTAGTTGTGGCTGCTAATTGAACTACTCCACCGATGCACTAGTACTTCCAGTCGCCGATGCCAAGGTGTTTAGTGAAAATTAGTTCTAGGTTCATAACTACTGTGGTGACAAATAGTTGCTTGATCGCCGATGAATAGAAGATAGTTGAGCCGATGAAGCGACGGAAAAGAAGACTAAAGAGAAAAATTTGGAAAAGTTTTCTAAGTCATAGAATCATTGGCCATCAGAGATGGTTAGTTGATCACATCGCCGATGCTTAGATGATTCAGTTGCCGATGAGCTATGTCGGATAAATTCAGCTGATCGAACATCCACCGTTGCGGATGATTAGTAGACTATTCTGCTGATGGACATTGTTTCGACTGCTGATAGACCCGTGGCTACCGAAGGAATAGAAAGATCGTGGGCTGCCATTGCAGAAGCTGAAAGGACTAACTGTCCGATGCGTAGAGCACTTGGCTACTGACGGAGTGGTTAGGTGAACAAAATTAGACCTATGAATCTCCAATGAAACTTGAAACAGTAGACCACTGCAGGGCCGATACGGTGGAGAAAGTTAGAGGTTTCAACTGTCGAAACGCCGGGAGATTAGTAAGGAGAAGATCCGATTAGAAGAAAACTTTGAAGAGTGTAAAGTCATCAGAAATTTTTTGACGATCAGGCCGCCGATCAGAAGGAATCAAAGGATCTTAAACCCACCGTTGCGGCAATCTAAAGCACTATCCACTCGATGGATAGTAGGCCCGATAGCCAATAGACATCCGCGGAAACCATAGTAAGATCATGTTCTCTCATTGTGGCTACTCAAGGGACTGCGCACCTGATGAACAGACAATTTTCTCATCGATACAGATCAGAAGTTTAGTCAATTTGACCATCGAAATGCTGGAGAGAAGTAAGAAAACAAACCGCCGATGAACTAGGTGTTTTGACGACTGAAGTATCAGAAAGATAGCTGGGAAGATGTCCATTTGGGCCTAAGGAAATTGGGGTTTTCGAGAGAATTTCTCAGTGATTTTTAAAGCAGTTTTTATCTGTCTTTCAACAGATTATCAGCGGTCATAGGGATAAAAAGAAAGAGAGGAAAATTTTGTGTTTTAAACAATATTGTGTTTTATGAATTTCCAAAAGAGGAAGGTAAGTAGTTTTGATTTATATTAATGATATGCATATAACAGTTTGTTACTAACACATTGCAGAATTACAGACAAATTCCAAGAGCAGTACTCCAGAAAGAACAATGTGGTAAAGAAAGAGGTGGTTCAGTCATGAGAACCCATGATGGGTATGATGCTCTGGATTCTTACGAGGGTGCAGGAGATGCCATGGGAGAAAATGTCTGGAATGGAAATGATGACATAGAGTCTAATGGAAGGATATTCCAAGAGACACTGTTCGAGGTTGCAGCCACCATGAGAAGCTTGATTAAATCCCACGAAGAGTAGCATCAGTTGAATGCTGCCATGTTGCAGAGTTTGACAGACTTGCAGAAAAAGATAGATTCTGGATGAGGTACATCAAGACCAGAAGGAAATAAGAGAAGCACTAGGAGAAGGAGAAGGAATTCTAGTGGATCATCTGATTCTAAAGAATCCAGTGGAGATACAAGTTCATATACTCATAAAAGGAGAAGAAGAAAACACCATAGGGATCACTCTCGAGATGAATTTAGGAAAGCTAAACCTCCTACATTTGATGGTGAGATAAAGACGGGACAAGAAGCTGAAGCTTGGCTTGTTGGGATAAAGAAGTACTTTCAAGTATAGGATTATTCAGGAAACATGAAAGAAAGAGTTTCCATATTCAATCTGAATGGATGAGCATCCATTTGGTGGGAACACTTCAAGTAAGTAAAGAAGATTAGTGAAAGGAAACTGAAGTGGAAATAGTTCAAAAAGTATTTAAGGCAGAAATACCTCTCTGAAAGGTATTATGATGATAAGATTAAGGAGTTCCATGAGATGATATTGGGACAAAAGACCATGGATGAATATGCAAATAAGTTCTTGGAATTGTTGAGGTATGTTCGGTACATCAAAGATGAAAAAGTGAAGGTCTAGCAGTTTCTAAGTGGATTGCCTCAAGCTTACAAAGATAGAATTGAATTCTATGAAACGAGAACTCTCGAAGAAGTAATAAGAAAGGATAAATATTACTATGAGAAAAGAAAAGGTAAACCTGATTACCATAAGGCATGGAAGGACAAGAAGAATGAGAAGTTTGACAAAAGAAGGAAAGGTTTCAAACCTTCTAGATTCAGGAATCAGCAGAAGCAGCCATCCCAAGCTGTGAGTAATCCAGTTGGAGTGACAGGTGGAAAGCCTAAAGAGCCACACCAGAATAAAGGTCCACTCAAATGTTGGAAATGAGAAGGACCCCACTTACGCAGATATTGTCCACTTGAGAATGAAAGTGCAAGGCCAGCTTATAACATTCAAGAAGCAGAAACAGTGGGTCAAGTAGCAAGAGTAGTCCCTAGAATTTATGCAGCACTGGAGGACCACCAGGTAGATCACCAGTCAACTGTGGTTGAAGTTGCAGGTAATATTGTTGAACAGTCTGTTTCTATTTAGATTGACCCTGGTTCTACTCATAGTTATATCACTCCTAGGGTAGTGGATATTTGTGCTTTTAAGAAGGTAAAGCATGGAAAATCTTGGTTAGTTCATCTAGCCACTGGGACTAAGAGAAAAGTTAGTGAATTGGTAGAGAAATTTCCATTGCTTATGAATGGATTGATCACTTGTGTAGATATGAATGTTCTACCGCTTGGTTTCTATGATGTTCTCATTGGAATGTATTGGTTAGAAGCTCATAGAGTAAAGCTTGACTGTTATAACAAGACTTTTGAATGCACGGATGAGGAAGGAAACCCAGTAATTGTGAAAGGTATTCTGAAGGTAATTTCAGTAAGACAGGTTTCAGCAATGCAGTTGAAGAAGTTCTATAGGAAAGGTTTCCAGTTGTATGCAGGTCATATTTTGGAACCAACAGGAGATGAAACTCCTAGGTTGGAGGACTATCAAGTGTTACAGGAATTCAAGGATGTGTTTCCTGATGAGATTCCAGGGCTTCCTCCAAAGAGGGACATTGATTTCATAATTGAACTTATGCCAGGAGCAGCACCAGTGTCCAAGACACCCTATAGGATGAGTACACCATAGATGCTAGAGTTGAAGATGCAACTGCAAGAGTTGTTGGAAAAGAAGTATATCCGACCGAGTGTGTCTCCTTGGGGAGCACCGGTTCTATTTGTGAAGAAGAAAGATGGTACACTTAGGTTATGTATTGATTACAGACATTTGAACAAGTTTACTGTGAAGAATAAATATCCTTTGCCTAGGATTGATGACCTCTTTGACCAAATGATAGGAGAAAAGGTATTTTCCAAGACGAACTTGAGGTCTGGTTACCATCAGGTGAGGATCAAGGATGAAGACATTCATAAGACAACCTTCAGGACAAGGTATAGACATTATGGGTTTTTAGTGGTACCATTTGGTCTCACAAATGCATTGGCTACATTTATGTGCCTTATGAACAGTGTCTTCAGTAAGTATTTGGACAAGTTTGTTCTTGTTTTCCTTGATGACATTCTTGTTTATTACAAGAATGAGGAAGAGCATGAAGAGCATTTGAGACTAACATTGCAAGTGCTCAGGGAACATCAGCTGTATGCAAAAATGAGCAAGTGTGACTTCTATAGAGATAGAATTCAGTATTTGGGACACATTATCTCAGAAGAGGGTATATCAGTAGACCCTAAGAAGATCGAAGCCATTATGAATTGGCCTACTCCAAGAAATGTGATGGATGTAAGATATTTTATGGGACTTGCAGGATACTACATGAGATTCATTGAAGGATTTTCCAAGGTTGCACATGCCATCACTTCTTTGCAAAAGAAGGGGATGAAGTTCGAATGGACTTTGAAGTGTGAAGAGATCTTCTAGCGGTTGAAGAATATTATCACCAGTGCACCAGTATTGAAGGTTACAGGTCCAGAGAAATATTTTGTGGTATGTACCGATGCATGCGGACAAGGGCTTGGAGGAGTCCTTATGTAGGACAACCACATGATATGTTATGAGTCAAGAAAGTTGAAGGAGCATGAGAATAACTATGCCACGCATGATCTAGAGCTTGCAGCCATAGTACATGCTCTCAAGATGTCGAGACATTACTTGATGGGTAGAATATTTGAGCTCGGGACAGACCATTGTGGCCTGAAGTATTTGTTTGATCAGCCTACTCTGAATGCTAGGAAAGCAAGATGGCTAGAATTTTTATGTGAGTTTGATTTTGAAATCAAGCACATAAAATGAAAAGAGAACAAGGTAGCACATGCACTCAGCAGGAAGGTACAGGAAATGCATGTGGCATCCCTTAGTATTTGCCAATAAGATTTGAGGCAACGGATTGTTAATCATGTTGCCGGAGATGAATTGTATGAGCAGGTAAAAGACAAATTGCAACAAAAAATCCTTGAGAAGAGGTATGAGGGATATAAAATGGAAGAATATGGACTTCTTACTTATAAAGGAAGAATTTATATTTTGAATGTAGAGGATTTGAGGAGAGTTGTTATGAATGAAATCCATCAAGCTCTGTATTCTGGTCACCTAGGGTACCAGAAGACAATTGCTACAGCTAGAAAGCGGTACTTTTGGCCAAGGATTAAAAAGGACATGGCTGAATAGATTTTAAGGTGCATGAAATGTCAATAGGTAAAGGTTGAGCATCAACATCCAACATGTTTGTTGCAGCCTTTTCCAGTTTTGGAATGGAAATGGGAAGTTATTTCCATGGATTTTATTACAGGATTGCCAATGACTTGGAGACAACATAATTCCATCATGGTTGTGGTAGACAAGTTGACAAAAGCAGCACATTTTATACTAGTGAAGTCTACACACAAGACAGATGACATTGCAAAGATATTCATGAAGGATATTTTCAAATTGCATGGATTGCCGAAGGAAATAGTCTCTGACAGAGATGTCAAGTTCACTTCCAATTTTTGGAAGGGATTGTTTGCGGATTTGCATACAAAGCTAAAATTCAGCACTGCATACCATCCCCAGATAGATGGGCAGACAGAGAGAGTTAATCAAGTGCTGGAAGACATGCTTCGCATGTATGTGATGGAAAAACCAACCAAGTGGGAAGATTACTTACACTTGGTAGAGTTTTATTACAATAATGGACAGCAGGCATCCTTAGGGATGAGTCCGTATGAAGCTTTGTATGGAAGAAGGTGTAGGACACTAGTGACTTAAGATAACCCAGTGAACAAAGTTGTGCTTGGACCAGAACTGCTCAAGGAAATGGAGCAAGAGGTTGTAAAGATAAGACAGAATCTGAAAGCAGCATAGGACAGACAGAAAAGCAATGTAGATAAGCATAGGATGAACAGAGAGGTCAATGTTGGGGATCATTTTTACCTTAGAGTGAAAGCAAAGAAAATTTCCTTGAAGCTTGGAATTTGTGCGAAGCTATCACCTAGATATTGTCATCCGTTTGAAGTGCTTGAAAGAATAGGGCCTGTTGCATATAAACTTGCATTGCCTGCTAGTACTAGAGCTCATAATTTTTTTCATGTTTCTTTGCTTAAGAAATATGTACATGATCCTAACCTTGTGATAAGTTGGGATATGATTCAGGTGGAACCCGAGGGAGAGTTCCAAATCAAGCCATTGAGCATCTTCGACAGGTAGGTCACAATGATCCAGAATCAAGCCATAGGGAAGGTAAAGGTGCAGTTGGAGCACTACGGACCTGAAGAGGCTACGTGGGAGCTGGAGAATGCCATGCAATTGGCACATCCATTTTTGTTCAATCCTGCATAACACTGAGGCGGTACCAGTGTAGCATTTTGTTCAAATTTTGTAAAGCACTGAGGACAGTGCTATTGAAGGGGGAGGGGAATGTAACACCCCAGTTTTGACCCCATTTGCATTAAATACACATGATACATATGTTGTAATAATCATGGTGAGGAGCTAAGGGAAAAATCCCCACCATCGATTCGGTTATGTTATGATTCAGATTGGAATGGTCACCGATGGTATATCAAGACATATGACATATATTAAGTTGTGACATCATGTAAATGTGCATTTTAATTAAATAACCCAACCAACTATGTTCACTGTAACTAAATTGAGAAGCGGCATGACTCCTAAGGATAAGGAGGGGAAATGATGAACCTTGAGCCATGGGGGAAAAGCCATGTGTCACCACCTTGTTTGTTTTTCTCATTTTCCCTTGTTTCATCCAACCACCACATTCATTGTTTTGTTGATTAGTTGGGGCATCGATTTGCTGGCAAAAATACCACTACGCTCATGCCTACACTCTCTCCACGATGCGCCTTCTGGTTTGCGGATGGTCTGTCCACTATCCCAATGGTGACTGTTCATCTTCCTCAGGTGGAGGGAGTTAAAAGGATGGCAATTCCTTGTGTGGGGGTTTAGCCTTTCCCTCTCAGACACCATTTTTCTAGTCAAAGACATTCTTTCCTCCTTATCACGCATAGAACCTGCGTTTATTCCACCATTACCGATTGTGAAGGGTGCATTGGCTTCATCGTGGAGAAGGGACCCTTGTTGTCCAACGTTGCTAGTGTGTTTGGACTGTGGAATGATCTACTGTTTCATCGTGATCCATGCTATGGGTTTCTTCTATTTTTTTTCCACATTTTGCTTTGGTTGTGTCTTTTTTCCATCATGCATAGTTTGGGAGTTTGTTCTTTCCCCATTTTCTTCCCGTGCAATTTCTCCAGTGATTGCATTGAGGATCAAGTGCTGTGGGTTCATAGTGGTTTGTGGGATGCTGTTTTCCCATGATTGATGAACTGTGTTTTTCCCCTATAAAATCTTGAATAACTGTTTGGCTGCTTGCATGCAGTGGTTTTGTCCTCGGACTGCATTGGAGTGGTGAATGAGGGCCTGAGCTACTTGATAAACTTAGTGGGTTGAGAACCACATAGATAGAACTACTAAGATTGCTTTCTTCTCCATAACCCCTGAATAGCACTGGAAGAGAGAGCAGGGTCTGAGGGACTGCGTTGCAGAGAAGGGACTGATTTCCTTGTGTTGGGTGTGTGTGGGTGTTCTAGAATCCAGGCCGGCTCTGGTGTTGGTTTCTGTAGCTCTTCAATGAGCTCACCAGCTTAGCATTTGGCCTTTCCCAACTCTAGGATGGCCTGATAAACCCAACTTGGTTGGTTTGGCTGATCTGATGTTCACCTGATAAACCCAACTATGTTGGCTTGGATGAACTATGTACCCTTGTAGTGTTGTTATCCTTGGCTATGTGTAAACCTGTTAGTTCCTTATTCCTTTGGGAATCATGCCCAACTCGGGGGTGGCAGCGTTGCTGAGAGATTAAGGAGCACGCAGGCCTATGGTTGGGTGGAACGTTGTAGCAACGTAGCTGGTTGCGAAACAAGTTCTTAATAAGATAAATATTCTTACCTAACTTGTGTTTTCAATCATATTTACCGTTGATGAATGATGATATACATGTTAAATGCTGATCTGTATATGCATCAGTGTTGATTGATATGTTTTGCTTCCGTTGTGTATGTGAATGATTATTCTTTGTAATATGTTTTATGATTTTAAGTATCATGCTTTAGCATTATATGCATGTATGTTCATGTTCATGGGGCTAGATGCCCGGATGATTTGATGTATCGTAGCATCCTCTTCGCCGGTTGGAGGGTCGGGGACGTCACACTTAGACCTACTGGTTCATCATCGATCCTTATAGTGATCAATCAATTATCATTCATCCTTCTCTCTATAGTGTCGATTGATTAGAGAATCGATCAATCGATATCTGTCTTCTTTCGCTCTTAGAATCCCTGCATTCTGATCTCCTTAGGCCTGAATACATCTTTGATTGTCCTGATACATATTTGATTGATCAACCATGCTTCTGGTTATCCCTTTGTTATTACTAAACTCCTTTGACATCAATGACAATACTCAACATCCACATCATCACTTCCTTTGACATTAATGTGATTTTTTGACATCAATGACAACTAAACTAAACAACCTGTTTTGGACTCAAGGATTCTGCATAATCATTTTGTATTAGTGTGATCAAAGATTGCTTGTTGGTGATATTGCACAATTATCTTTTTTATAATCCTAAGACGGATTTCTCATCCATATCTTCTTGGTATTTTCATTTTTTGCACTTTCATTATTCTTCTGAGACTCATTCCCTTTCAAAACATTATGGCGCACATTAGTTCTTTGCTCTTGAGTCAGATAATTTGCAATAGCTTTTTGCCAACCTGATTTCCTCTGTTTTTTCTTTCTCAAAAAAACTTGGAGGACTTATGGCCATACTTATCACACACATAAAATTTTATGGAGTGAAAATACCTCGCTGTATGTCTGACAAAAGTACATCTCCAACATATTATTATATTATTTCATTTTTGATATTTCACATACCTAGTTATTTCATTCCTTGAGGGAAGTTCAAGTTTAATATGAAAATTTCCCTATGGTTGAGGTCAGGTCGATATTTGTCACAAATGTCTTTCCTGACTTCCACAAAACCAATACTTTTCTTATCATATGGAGACCATTGCTGACTTATTATTTCCTCTAGGATAATTGATCTATTGTTGACCTTGTGTTGAGTTTTTGTGTCAATACTTATGTCAACCTTTCCCTAAATTGCATCTAATTATTTTAGCTCAAACTATTTTTGCAACAGTTAATTTACCATTTCTGAGTCACTTTAGGAATTTTCAAGAACACATTGATTTAATTCTAATTCCTTGATTTTTACTTTTGTACATTGCATTCTTATTCTTTGATTTTCAAATGATCCTTCAAATCTTCATACATATCTCTCTTCTGATTGATCCATTTTTCTACTTCTTCAAGTTTCTCCTTCAACGCTTTATTTTATTTTTGTCACTTCTTCAATTCATCCAGAGAACTAATTAAGTTTCATTCCCAATCAAAACCAAGATGATATTTATCTTCAAACTTTGGACTGCCTTCAAAGAAACAATATTTGTCAGGGTTTGATGCAATTTGTGTGACTTCATTCATTGATTTTTGTTATCAACAACTGTATCTATCTTTAAAAGTTTTTTCAATCCTCTTGAATTTTTGTTTTCCTTGGATTTTGTATATGGTAGATAAATTATTTTGTACATCCATTCCTTATCTACTTCGCATATCATTGCAGATGCTGTTTTTGTTGACGATTTCCCTTCCGATGCATTCTCATCCCGAATAAGGGCCATAAATAATACATCTCTTGGATTGTCACTTTCTTCTTTGTCCGAAGATTTGTTATCTTCAAGGTATAAGATATGATTTTGTTTCTAGAATTTTCTCTTTTTCATGTCCTTGTTTCATTGATGCTCGTCTTTTCATTCTCGATGCTTTGAAATTTTCCTCACTTTTGCTTTGCTATTTTCTTCATATGTGCATTTGGATGCAAAATGTTCAATTTGTCAACATCTAAAACAATTAAAAGATAGTTTTCCTTGGTACTTACCTTTTCCTCTCTTCGATCTTTTACTAAGTTGGAATCTTCTTCATATGAAGGGTCAACTGTATTTTTGTATTCATCTACGCTAGATTTAGGATTTCCTGTTTCTTTGAACATAGCTACCTTTCTAGATCCATTGTGATATTCAGTTCTCATTTCATATTTTGTAAGTATTCCATATAATTCATCCTTGGCTAGATTGTCCATATCACTTATGTCTTTAAGAACTGATACTCTTGGATTGAAACCTATGGGAAGAGTTCTGATGATTTTTTTCACAACAATATTCTCTTTAACATTAGCCTTGATCCATGTTGTGGATTTCACTATCTTCTCTACTCTCAGAAAGTATGAGGTTATTTTTCTTCTTCCTTCATTTTGAGGGTTTCAAATTGTGTAGGTAACGTTTGGATATTGGCCTTTCTCACATTGTCATATCCTTCATAGATACTTCATAATTTATCCCATGCTTCCTTTGCGGTGGTGCATTACATTACGTTAGTAAATGCAACATCTACAAATCCACATAAAATGGCATTATTCACTCTTGCATTCCATTCATATTGTTTTCTATTCTATGGATCAACAGTTATTGTTCAAGGGGTTGTGATCTCATGATTCTCTTCTGGCTCATCATCATTCTCTGCTAACTAATATGTAACTTTTGGAAATTTATATATGTCTTCTATTGTTTTCAACACGTCTATGCCAAGTGAGTGCACATAGACCTCCATTCGAATTTTCCACAAAGTATTTTCAAAAGTCAAATCTTGGAGCTCTATTAGTAGAAAAACCTTCTTGATTATCCATATATGTGTTGAAGCTTCCCTCTAGATGTTAGTCTATTTACTTAATACAACTTCTATGTTACTAGTTGTTCGTATTAAGTTATTACTTAGAGGGGGGTGAAATAGTAATTGCACATATATGTACAAATTATGCAGAATCTCATATTTATAATAATCATAGAAATAAACATATTGATGCACAAATGTTTGAGAACAAATGTATATCTATAGGTATGAATATGAAGCATTATATCAATGGGGGATTATACTCTCCAAACATGAGCACCCACTCATTTAAGTTGTTAACTTGTTCTCAAGTACATCTCGCGGTCTGTTGGCACCAACCTATAACAACTTCTATCTGCGTAAGCTTCAACTCATGATCTCTAGCCATCGACCTGAACAAATATCAATATGGTTGCACAAACTGTGACTTGGAGCTTCAAGCTTTGATATGCGAAATAACTACACTCTCCAGGTGTGGAATTTACAACTTCGTTTTGTTTTCCAACACCCGCTAAAAAAAGATTGAAATCCCCTGAATTTTATATACACCCATGAAAAGGATGTTGTTTCACCTTGATTGAATTTTATAGAACCTACTAGAAGGGGGTTTCTAACCCCCTGCTCCCTGCTCCATTTGACCTTCTTGATATAAAATATCATTGTTTGTAAAATAGAGAAATATTTTTCCATCAAGTTCCACAATTGATGATATCTTCTAATTGGTGTCTACATATATGCATCTGCATCTACATATATGCATGAATCATTTTCCCACAATATCATAAAACAATTTTGATCGCCATCTTCCTTTTCAAATTACACAATTGCCGCAATCATTGATATGCGTCTTTCTCTCTGCATCAGACAGTAGCCCAAAAATACAAACATATTGTGATCTGCATTTGATTGTCTATATTTGTGTCAAACCATTCTTCAAAATACGATGTGCAGAGATAACTGTGGTCTACGTATTCACAACTGAGCTCCATTATGATTTTATAAAAGACATTCAACAAAGTTACACTTACGTTTCACGCATCCAAACTTATGGTATCCTATGAACCAGTGGCGCTCATATATCACTATGGATCCACTAGAAAAAATATATCCAACTGTGATTACCAAGCAATTTTGATACCCCCCCCCCCAACCAAAAAAAGAAACTGTGTATCTTGTCAAACAGTTAGATCTTTATCTCCACAAGCTTACTTCACCGCATCCATCTCTTGATTATTTATAATCTTCTTGACTCAAGAGATGTGTCCACTTGGTGAAGTCTATTTATTCGGATATCATGCCACTATTGCATCTTCGACAAGCCTAATTTTTGTGTCGGTGTGCCACTTTTGCAATTCATATTAGTAGTTTAAGACAAAAAAATGATAATACACTTGTGGGACTTTCACCCACACAATTTTTCTTAAATCCCAGGTCTCATACTTATGGTTATTTACAATTATTCTTTTGTGTCCATGGATATGTGTGCAAATGCGACTAATGTAATGATGTTCCTTTAACCTCTTCATCTTTGACATATTTTCATCCATCATTTCCATCTACCATATATTCAACATGCTCATATTTGATCTTTGTCACCTTATGTTCATCTTGTTTGTCTTTGATATTTGACATTTTGTATTCAACTTCTTCATATTTGACCTTTGACATCAATGACAATAGAACATATACTTAACAGGGGATTATTAAGGGGTTAGGGGTAGAGGCATAAGGGGGTGTTATGAGAATTGGGAAAAGTGGAGCGGTGTAGAAAGAGAGTGAGAGAAGGGGTTTGGAAGGGTTAGGGAGAGGATGAGGGAGAAAGAGAGAGAAGAATGGGGTTAGTGGTAGGGGGACACATAGAAATGTGTGTGTGTGTGTGTTTGTGAGAGATAGAGAGAGAGAGAGGAAGGAAGTTAGTGGTAGGGGGAGACATATGGACCTGTATATTGTGTGTGTGTGAGTGATAGTGAGAGAGAGAGATAATTAATGGGGTGGTTGTATGTTAGGGTGTTGTGGGTGAGAGAGAGTGGTTGGGGTTTGGTGTAGGTGGAGGAGTATGGGAGTTAGGGAGAGAAAACAAGTGGGTTGGTAAGAGTTAGGGGGAAGAGGGGAAAGATATAGAAACAAAGAGGAAAGGGTGGGTTCGAGTTAGGAAGAGGAATAGGGTCAAGGTCAGAGAGAGAGAGAGAATATGGGTAGTTTTAGGGGATTATGGGAGATTTAGAGAGGTCTAGGAGTTGTGGGTAGGTGGAGGAGTATAGGAGAGAGAGAATCAGACTGGTTGAGAGGGGTGGGACTTGGCTTGGTGATGATAAAAAATCAAAACATTAAAAATATTTGGATGGGTAGGTATATAGAATGAACAGATTTCATGAAGAAAGGGAGAGAGAGAGAGAGAGAGAGAGAGAGAGAGAGAGAGAGAGAGAGAGAGAGAGAGGTAGTGGTGTTTTAGTGTAATACCCCATGATTTAATATTTTTGAATTCTGCTAGAAAATAATTTGATTATTATTTATTATTTTATTATTCCTTGAGAGGAGGTCAAGAATAAAACATTCCTTATTGATATAAAAAATTGCTGAAAAAGAACACAAGTGGAAATAGATGTTGAAATAGTGTTTGCTGACCCACAAGAGGAAAATGACAAGTGGAAAAGACCACTGAGTGAGAACTCAAGAAGAAGGAGGCATCATCCCCAAACATCAGGTCTGGACTCCTAGTTGAGTTTCTAAAGAGAAGGAGGCTCATAAATGACCAAGGCCTAGGAAAAATATTATTTAATAGTATGTTCATGAGCAGTAGGAGGCTAGAATTGGACAGGGATTAACATCTGTGCAATGCAAGAGATGGAGCATTAAGATATTTTTCTCTTGTGGTTCAAAGAACAGGCTTGGGGGTTCTAGAGCAAGTAAATTGGATTCTCTAGGAGTTGGTTGGGAGGAACAATTTCTCCACTTGTGTTTTCCCAACGTTGGTGCCAGGTTCCTACTCCGTCTTCCTTGAATGATTTAGATGCAGTAGAATGTATATGTGAAATGTTAAATTGCATTTATATTTTTAGACTGTATTGTTTTACGCATTCTGTAGAACCATCATCTAGTTTCATTCTAGATATGTACAATGTTAAATTGTTTTGAATGTATTCCATATTGGGCATGCAGACCTGTATCAATTATGGTTTTTAATGAACTGTTGTAGAAATTATTTAATTCTGAGTTGAATTACTTAGGTCTATCTGTCTTCGACCTGTTACACTGGAGTGATTTAGAATTTAAGAATATGCATCTATTGGATTGAACCCTCTATTTTACACGAAATCGGATGTTCCCACTCTGTACTTCCTATATATATGATTATGTAATTTTTCCTTAATTCTGCATTATGATTTTAGGTCGCCGAATGATTTTGAAATTCTTGATTATATTTTAGATCTAAGTTATTTTCAGTATGGAGGTTGAAACTGTTTTCTCATAGAGAAAACCTGTATTTTTAACTCTACAAAGCCTATAAGTTATTTAGCACAGATGGTTAAATGTTCTCAAATCATGTTCATTTGGTGGAAGCAAGGTATGGTTGCAAACACTAGGATAATTTTCCATATCGAAATAATTTACGGTGAGTTAAACCCCAATTCAACCAGAAACTCATTGAATCTGCAAAGTTAAACATTGATCCTCAAATGTTAGAAAATCAAAGGCCCAGATCTAATCCACATCAAATTAGATCCACGGCCAGGATTTAAGCCTCAAGGATCAACGGTGTGGAAGATAGATGCAGAATGTTAAAGCATAAGGTCACAGATTAAGTAAATGGAGCTTGAAGTTCCCGATGTCTGATTTCTGCATCAAATAAATTGACAGTTGAGATCTAATTTGTAGTGCAGATCGACGAATAAGGTTAGTTGCGATGTTTCAATGGAAACCCATACACAAATTTATATCATTGGTCAGGATTAAAGATTTAAAAGAGATCCATGATAAAGGTTTTTTTCCACAAGGATCAATGGTGCAGAAAGCAGAAAGTCCAAGTATTGTTTGATGAAGTTTTCGACTTTCGAGTTTTGCAGTGGAAGGAGGAAAATGGAACTTAGAAAGATGAAATTCTAAGTGATTATTTTATCATGTTTCTGACTTTTGAGTTCCACAGTGGAAGTCGAAAAGTGGAAGTTGAAAAGCAGAAAGTTCAAGTGATCCTATTATGAACTTTCTGACTTCCAAGGTCTGCAAAAGAAGGCGAAAAGCAGAATCCAGAAAGAAGAAAGTTCAAGTGATCGATTTATGAAGTTTTCAACTTCTGAGGTCTGTAGTAGAAGGTGAAAAGAATAAGGAGAAAAGAAGAAATTCCAAGTGTTTGTTTTATGAAGGTTTCAACTTTCGATGTTTGCAGCGGAAGGAAGAGAGCGTAAGGCAAAAATCCAAAAGTCCTACTAATTGTTCTATGAAGTTTCTGACTTCCGAGGTCTACAGTGAAAGGCGAAAATTTGAAAGACCAAGTGATCCTTTATGAAGGTTCTAATTCCGAGTTCCGACCAGAAGGTGGAAGGTGAAAAAGGATTTTGAAGTGTCAATTTGTGGTGTTCCGATTTTGAGTTCTTCCTGGAAGGTGGAGAAGTATTTTGAAGGTATCAAGTCATGGTGTTCTGATTTCCAAGTTCCGCCCAGAATCCACAAGGTGGAAAAAGGCTTGTTGAAGGTATCAACTGGTGAGGTTCCGATTTTTTAGTTCTGCCTGAAAGGCGGATGGCGAAAAATGACCATTTTAAAGGTATCAACTGTTGGTTCTTTGATTTCCAAGTTCCTTCTAAAAGGAAAAAAGTGGAAAGGTATTTTTAGTGTAGAAATGACTATTTTAATTGCATAGTGGTTTTATCAATGGTGGAATGACTGATATAGTGGTCACTTGTCCTGGAAATGAATGTGCAAGGATGATTTTGATCATTATTTATGTCCATGGTGTCTTTTATTTGTTTTTTGTCATAACAGTTAGGTATTTTGATTAATGTGTCAAGAGATATATGGATATAGTTTTTTTTTATATTTGATTTTTGAGGTTTGTTACATATGGTATCAGAGCATGGTTTCAACACTAGGCCTGAATAGGCTCAACACAAAACTACTACATAAAACAACAAACTAACTCATATTTATTTTTGTCTTGAAAATTCTCTTACACAGTAAAGAGAAGTACAAATATTTTTGCAGGAAATATGGCAGATGCAGGAATGTATATAGAAGAGGAACCTCTTCCGGAACAACATTTAAATGAAGAGGGTAAACTAAAGGATGGAGAGTTCTGGGTAGATCTAAATGAAAGTCAGGACAATAAGTCCAAATTAAAAAGGATAGTGAATGACCTAAGATCTAAATTAAGAAAGGTTAAGGAGGATAATAAGCGAATTTTGAAGGCTCAAGAAGAACTGAACAATATCCTGTTAGCAAAAATCCATAATGAAGAAAAAGACAAAAATAAGGATTTTAATCAGGAACTTCCTAAAAATGCCTCCTACCATAAATGTAAGGGTAGGAATATGCAATTTTCCAACCATAACTATGACACTTCAAGTGAAGAGTTAGTTAAACATCACAGAAAAACTCAAGAGTCAAGCAAAAGAAGTGACGAAAATAAAAAGAAGAAAAAGTATAGACCCTATGAGGAAATCTCTGTGGAGTTCAAAAAAAAAAACACCCATGTTTAGTGGGGAAGTTGAGAAGGGAGAGGAGGAAAAGGCCTAGATGTCCGGTATGAAAAAATACTTCCAGATATAGAATTACTCAAATGAGTTAAAAGAAAGACTGACCATTTATAATTTGATCGGAAAGGCAAATATTTGGTGGCAAGATATAAAGAAAGTTAAGGGTATAAAAAAAGGTATGTAACCTGGAAAACATTTGAGAATTTTTTTAAAAGAAAATATTTATCTAAATAGTATTATGAAGACACAGACAAGGTGTTTTACGAACTAAGGTTAGGGGACATGACAATGAAAGAACTCTGTAGTAAGTTCTTAAGCTTACTTCGCTATGTCCCATACATAGTTGATGAGAATCCAAACATACAACTTTTCCTTAGCTGCATGCCTCTCATGTTTAAAGAACATATTGAATATGAAAATAAAAAGACGTTGGAGGAAGCAATGAGGAAAGCGAACTTCTGTTTTGATCAAAACAAAATTAAAAGAGAAATTATACCAGCCTATAAAAATCAAAGACCAAGTAATTTTGATTCTAAAGGAAAACAAAATGAGTTCTGTTAAGTCAGTGATTTGTTCCTTCAAATTTTGTTTGATTTTCATTTTATTTCATGATTTTCATTTGCTTTAATTTGATTTTTGCCTCCTTTAGGAAATTTTTTAGTTTTTATATGAAATTTTGAGTTTGCTTTTGAAATTTTCAAGTTTTAAACTTTAGGTTTGTTTTTGGTTAAAGGGTTTTTAAAGTCATATTATTGAATAATGAAGTCACAATTAGCATCATGAGTATGGTTCATTTCTCAAAACAGCTTTAAAACTGCATGCAAAATGACCAAAAGATGAAAAACAGTGAGAAAATAGCACTAAAATTATTCTTGTAGCGTTGGAGTGAAAAAATAATGAAGGCACGCTACAAGAATATCACGACCTTCATTTTTTCTGGTTTTCTAGAAAAAATTTCACACGATTTCAAGCGATGGGTGACTAATCACATGCTGTGAGGTGTTTGATACGTGTGCACTCAGGAATTGTTATAAGAACAGGTGATTTCATATCATGAGGAAGGGCGTGGTCATCGTGAATCATAAAGATGTTTATCACGACAGATGGCTGGTTAAATCAAGTTTAATCTGAGGAGAGTTACTTATTATCCTTTTCTTAAAGCTGAGGAGTTAATGAAATGAAGGTGCCAGCCTAAAAACATGGAGATTATAGTTGCAAAGCCGAGTGCAGGTTTTCATGGTCACCCAGAAAACTAGGGCTTTTTCAGCTTGACACCTGGAGTTTAATTCGACCCTGAAAGACACCTGTAACTCTCAGGTCGTTACTCAAATAGTATGAAGAGTGGTTCAAAGTATCCACAGTCGATCAATTAAAAGAGTGGTCTTGATTTACTCATTTGTGATGAGGCACACATGATTAAAAACACAAAGGCTGATATAACTCAGGCAGAAAGATGAAACTCGGACATGCAATGGTATGTGCATTCAACCAAAACTGTAATATGGAAGCACATGCTCTCTTAAAGAAAGATGGTTTTGATGTGAGTTATTATGGGACTGGAGCTCATATGAAATTGCCCGGGACATCGATCAGAGAACCAAATTTATATGAATTCGGCACTCCTTACAGAAGAATGTTTGATGATCTAAAGCATAAAGATCCTGAATTATATAAAAGAAATGGTCTGTTTCAAATGCTTAAATGAAATCTGAGTGTGAAAATGGCACCATAGCGTTGGCATGAAAATGCTGTTGATGGTCCATTTGATGTCGTTTTCACTTTTGAGGAGAAAGTATTTGACATGGTCATTGAAGACCTTCAAAATAGGGAACCAATTTTATTGAGAAATGTACTGGTGTTTAATCTTAACGTAAAGGACAGCCACGAAGAAGCTGCCGTTGGTGCACGTTTGGCACTTGATCTATGTCAAAAGCTTGAAGCATCCAAATTTTTGGGAGTTGATCCAGAAACCAAACAAATTCTATTTTATGAAGACAAGAAAGATTATGGTAAAGCACATCAGTCTTCAAGGAATATAATTCTTGAGCAATCAATTGTCACAGATAGGTCAGTTGTTCAGCTGTATAGCAATCGCCAGGATCCCTTCATTGATATTTTCTCTCCTAAAGTCCTCCTCCTCTTTACTGATAATTTTGACTATCAACAGCTCAGGCGTGACTTTCTCAAAGCCTTTCCCGGTGATGAGGTTATGGGTTATAAAATCTTCACTTATGAGATTCCTTCAGATTATGCTGCACGAATTGATAATTTTAGAGGTTATGATGCTGTCAGCAAAGATATACTTCATCAATGGACATATCCCATGGTACCAGATATCCTATTTTCAAGAAATGATCCTCCAATAAGGCTGGACTGCCAAGGAATTTACAAAGTAGTAGGTGTTACATTGTATGGTGACCTAAAGGTTGCTGATATACTGAAATTACCGAAGGCCAGTAGCTTTCATCATGAATACAGTTCAATGGCATGCACTGAAGAAATAATACAGGATGTTTATGGGGCTACTGATCATATTCACGGACATGGAAGTGCTCACACAGATTGTATCATAACTGAAGATCGTGATGTTGCTGAGGCTTTCTTAAGCCAGGTAGACAGTGCTACTGTATTTCTATGGGAAAAATTAACAAGCAGACCCAAAGACAAGAATGCTTTTGCAGCAACATGATTTTCTTAAGATGATTCAATATTTTCAAGAAAACCCTGACAATATGAATCAGTACCTTATTGATCCATGCATGATGCAGGTGCTGGGTGTGTTACTAAATTTTAATTTACGTACTACCACATTAGAGGAGGATTCTTTTGAGCAGAGTAGTTCCCCTAGGACGCAGCCAAAAAGAGCACCAGAACCTCAGCCAGAGCCAGAGCCAGAGCCAGAACCAATGGATATTCCAGATGAGGAGAAGGACAAGAAGACTCGAAAAGCAGAAGCACAAAGAGAAAAAGAACTTGGAAATGCAGCTTATAAGAAAAAAGATTTTGAGACTGCTATCCAGCATTATACAATGGCAATAGATTTGGATGATGAGGATATCTCTTACATAACAAATAGAGCAGCTATTTATCTGGAAATGGGAAAGTATGAAGAATGCATCAACGATTGTGACAAGGCTGTTGAAAGAGGGAGGGAGCTGCATTCAGATTTTAAAATGATTGCTCGGGATTTGACTAGAAAAGGAACTGCATATGTTAAGATGGCTAAATTTTCTAAAGATTATGAGCCAGCAATTGAAGCTTTCCAGAAAGCACTTATAGAACACCGTAATCCAGATAGATTGAAGAAGCTTAATGAAGCTGAGAAAGCAAAGAAAGATTTGGAGCAATAGGAAGACTTTGATCCAAAGTTGGCAGATGAAGAGCGGGAGAAAAGAAATGAATTCTTTAAGCAGCAGCAGTATCCTGAGGCTATAAAGCATTATACCGAAGCATTTAGAAGGAATCCCAAGGATGTACGGGTTCACAGTAACAGAGCATCTTGTTACACAAAGCTTGGAGCTTTACTAGAAGGTCTTAAGGATGCGAATAAGTGTATTGAGCTGGATCCATCATTTACAAAAGGCTATTCGAGGAAAGTTGTTGTTCTGTTCTTCATGAAAGAATATGACAAAGCCATGGAACTTATCAGGAAGGTCTCAAACATGATGAAAAAAACCTGGAACTATTAGAAGGTGTTCAGAGATGTATTGAGTAAATTAACAAAACCAACAAGGGGGACATAAGCTCCGAGGAAATGAAGAGAGACAGGCAAAAGCAATGCAAGATCCAGATATTTAGCATATCCTTTTAGATCCTGTCATGAGACAGATACTCATGGATTTCAAAGAAAACCCAAAGGCAGCGAAAAGGCTTTGAGTCAATTGTTCATTTAGTTATTTGTTGTCACTAGTTGATAAACACATATGTTAGTATTTACTATTTTTAGCATATTTTGTAATTTTGTAACTTTGTACATTTTACTTTACCTCAGCGAGATGATTGAGGAAGTTAGGGTTAGAGACCTAACTGTTTTTTGTAAAAGTAGTATTTAGAGAGTTTTAGAAGTCATTAGGGGGGTTCTGATTTTTGGGAGCTATAGGAGGTCTGCAGACTGTTTTTATCTTCAGACTTGTTCAAAGCTAAGTATTGTGACTCTTATAAGCATTTGCTAATGAAATTATGAGATATACATGACTTTTATCCTTTAGTTTTTTTTGTGTTGGCTTCATTATTGAACTTGTTTAGTTTCTTAATAGATATATTCATTGCTGGTTAATGTGTATTTGCTGGTAGTGCTTGTCTGTTAGGTATGAACTTCAGCATAGTCTTTCTGTTGGATCTTGTTGATATATATTTGCAGCTTTATCATATTTTGTTTATGATCTAGTTGTTATTTTGTTTCTGAATGTATTCCCTGTTTGTTCCTAAAGCTTACAACCATTAAAACATTACGAAAACCCTAAACCTTATCTGTTTTATTGAATTTTATCTTGAGTGTGTGTTGGCTAGTTTCTCTGGCCTTAGAAACAATTTTTGGCACAAACATCTTTGGCACCGTTTCCAGGGACAAAATTGAAGACATATTTTCCCTGGGATACTTATCAGTTTTACTGGTTTGAGAGGTGGACTTAAACCAGCTCTTTTAAGGCTATTTTTCACCAAAGTTGTCACAGTGGCTTCTAGAGGAGTGGGAACCAGGAGAAGACCTACTTCACCATTACATTCAGGGGTTTCAGACCCTGAACAGACCTTGAAAATAGCAAGAAAACTCAGAAGGTCTCAATCTTTACCAGCCTCCTGTGACCCTGACCAGTTGGGTGTTTTATTACATTCAGCTGAAACCTAACCTTGGATAAAACCTACCATCCCTGAGAGCACTTTTCAAGTTTTTACTAATCCTCAAACCTTTTTGAAAGCCAATACTACTTCTCTTGGTAAAATACCTCTCTTTCAGCTAAAAGTAGGAAAGAGCCCTTTTCAAACAAGTTCCAGTCAAGCTTCTTCATCTTCAAAACTAGTCAGTCCAAGAATTGCAGCTCTAATTAATTTGAACTACTGTCACCCCGTTCTCTTTCTGAGAAGAAGAAACAAAATATGTCTTGACAAATCGATTGGCGACTCCACTAATTCAAGATGCAGAGACCGATGTCCATGGAATGTATTGTGGCTCGAAGGTTTGCACCTTTCAATTTTTCTGATATTCCAAGTTTTCCAAATCCAGTACCTATTATGGATGTTTGGGGAGATTGTCTTCCACGGTTTAGAGAAAGAAAAGAGGATAATCCATCAGATCACCTCATCAAATTTCATCAATGTATGGTTCAGTTAAATATCTAGCATGAAGATGTGCTCATGAAGATGTTCATGTATTCACTTGAGCAAGATGCACGAAATTGGTATTTTTCTCTTCCCACTGCTAGCATCTCCTCACTGAATGAATTCCACACATGCTTTCGGAAATGTTGTAAGTATCTGTACTCAGCTGAACTCTTTTTAAAAGATTGTTGTGAGCAGGCTGAGGTTTATAATACAATTTCTGATTCAAAAAACCATGATGATGAGTACAGTCAAGAGTTCAAAACATGTCATGAAGGAGTTGAAGTTTCAGAATTTGTTGAAGATGGAAAGGTAACATTTTCAGATACTGCTGTCAAGGAAGAATGGCATGATCATTGTGATAACCAGGTTGTTGTTTTAGGTCAGTTTGAGGATTTTCCAAGTGATGAGATCAGTAAATATAGTTTGAAACATTCTCATAACGATTTCAACAGCCTTAATAGCTGTTTGAATGCTAATTCTTTTGAAGATCAATCTCTAGTTCAACAAACTTTTGAAAATCAGTGTTGTGTTAAAGATCACCTTTGTATTGAAGGAAAAGATGAACCTTTAGCATCATCATTAGAAATTCCTCAGAATACTCCTTGCTATGATGAAGAGATTAGGGTTCCAAGTCAAGCATTCTGTGGTGAATTAGATTCTATTCCTCTTGGTTTTGATACTAAATTTGATGAAGGCCACGATGTTCACAATTTTTCAGAAGATGTTTATATTCATGGTTATGATAAATCTACTGTTCAAAATCATTATGAAGATGGTCTAATTTTTAATAAATGTGATGATGAAATAGAAAATAAAGACACAGAAATCAGTGAGGTGTGTGAGATGTCACAATCTGATCAGTAGATTCAAGAATGAATTCAGTCTATTATCATTGAACAACAAAAGCCAATGCCTGATAATCATTTATTTGAAGACAGTGTGGAAAAGGAGGTTCAAAGTGTTGACATTATTGGTGGTATTATTCAAAAATTTACAGAGCAAATTCAGGATGATCCTAATGTCTTTTATCACCAATGCCTGATTGATATTTATGGAACAAAATATTCTTTTGGACAGCCAGAGCAGGAAGAGGTAATTTGTGGAAGCTTTTATGATCCAGTAGCATATTGTTTAGAGTCAATACCAAGTTATAAATCTGTTATTTTAGAGACACTATTTGATGAAGGTGGGTATAAGTTGTTAAATCTCTGCTCTTCATGTTTTCCAATATTTCTGATTATATATATATTTGGAGTTGGAAACAAGTTTTGGTGGGTTGATCAAATTTGTTCTTGGTTAGATTGGAAATGGGATTTCGATTTGATTCAGTAGATGGAAGGATCCTCAGAGAAAGAGATTTGATTTTCATTGTACATACCAGTGTGAGTGAAGCATTAATAAAGACTCCATAGCCCAATGGATATTTTGCAGACAGGTAGATAAGTTAGCAGACAGAAGGCACTAGTCTACAGGTTCTTGAAGCCTCGCAGAGAGGTCTTCATCCCGCAGTTGGAGCTAGATGTTAAGTCAGTGATTTGTTCCTTCAAATTTTGTTTGATTTGCATTTTATTTCATGATTTTCATTTGCTTTAATTTGATTTTTTCCTCCTTTAGGATTTTTTTTAGTTTTTATATGAAATTTTGAGCTTGCTTTTGAAATTTTCAAGTTTTAAACTTTAGGTTTGTTTTTGGTTAAAGGGTTTTTAAAGTCATATTATTGATTAATGAAGTCACAATTAGCATCATGAGTATGGTTCATTTCTCAAAACAGCTTTAAAACTGCATGCAAAATGACCAAAAGCTGAAAAACAACGAGAAAATAGCACTAAAATTATTCTTGTAGCGCTGGAGTGAAAAAATAATGAAGGCACGCTACAAGAATATCACGACCTTCATTTTTTCTGGTTTTCTAGCAAAATTTTGGCACGATTTCAAGTGATGGGTGACTAATCACATGATGTGAGGTGTTTGATACGTGTGCACTCAAGAATTGTTATAAGAACATGTGATTTCATATCATGAGGAAGGGCGTGGTCATCGTGAATCATAAAGCAGTTTATCACGACAGATGGCTGGTTAAATCAAGTTTAATCTAAGGAGAGTTACTTATTATCTTTTTCTTAAAGCTGAGGAGTTAATGAAATGACGGTGCTGGCCTAAAAACATGGAGATTACAGTTGCAAAGCCGAGTGGAGGTTTTCATGGTCACCCAGAAAACTAGGGCTTTTTTAGCTTGACACCCGGAGTTTAATTCGACCCTGAAAGACACCTGTAACTCTCAGGTCGTTACTCAAACAGTATGAAGAGCGGTTCAAAGTATCCGTAGTCGATCAATTAAAAGAGTGGTCCTAATTTACTCATTTCTGATGAGGCACACATGATTAAAAACACAAAGGCTGATATAACTCAGGCAGAAAGATGAAACTCCAACATGCAATGGTATGTGCATTCAACCAAAACCGTAATATGGAAGCACATGCTCTGTTAAAGAAACATGGTTTTGATGTGAGTTCTTATGGGACTGGAGCTCATATGAAATCGCCTGGGACATCGATCAGAGAACCAAATGTATATGAATTCGGCACTCCTTACAGAAGAATGTTTGATGATCTAAAGCATAAAGATCCTGAATTATATAAAAGAAATGGTCTGTTTCAAATGCTTAAACGAAATCTGAGTGTGAAAATGGCACCACAGCATTGGCATGAAAATGTTGTTGATGGTCCATTTGATGTCGTTTTCACTTTTGAGGAGAAAGTATTTGACATGGTCATTGAAGACCTTCAAAATAGGGAACCAATTTTATTGAGAAATGTACTGGTGTTTAATCTTAATGTAAAGGACAGCCACGAAGAAGCTACCGTTGGTGCACGTTTCGCACTTGATCTATGTCAAAAGCTTGGAGCATCCAATTTTTTGGGAGTTGATCCAGAAACCAAACAACTTCTATTTTATGAAGACAAGAAAGATTATGGTAAAGCACATAAGTATTCAGGGAATATAATTCTTGAGCAATCAATTGTCACAGATAGGTCAGTTGTTCAGCTGTATAGCGATCGCCAGGATCCCTTAATTGATATTTTCTCTCTTGAAGTCCTCCTCCTCTTTACTAATAATTTTGACTATCAACAGCTCAGGCGTGACTTTGTCAAAGCCTTGCTTGGTGATGAGGTTATGGGTTATAAAATCTTCACTTATGAGATTATTTCAGATTCTGCTGCACGAATTGATAATTTTAGAGGTTATGATGCTGTCAGCAAAGATATACTTCATCAATGGACATATCCCATGGTACCAGATATCCTATTTTCAAGAAATGATCCTCCAATAAGGCTGGATTGCCAAGGAATTTACAAAGCAGTAGGTGTTACATTGTATGGTGACCTAAAGGCTGCTGATATACTGAAATTACTGAAGGCCAGTAGCTTTCATGATGAATATAGTTCAATGGCATGCACTGAGGAAATAATACATGATGTTTATGGGGCTATTGATCATATTCACAAACATGGAAGTGCTCACACAGATTGTATCATAACTGAAGATCGTGATGTTGCTGAGGCTTTCTTAAGCCAGGTAGACAGTGCTACTGTATTTCTATGGGAAAAATTAACAAGCAGACCCAAAGACAAGAATGCTTTTGCAGCAACCTGATTTTCTTAAGATGATTCAATATTTTCAAGAAAACCCTAACAATATGAATCAGTACCTTATTGATCCACGCATGATGCAGGTGCTGGGTGTGTTACTAAATGTTAATTTACGTACTGCCACATTAGAGGAGGATGCTTTTGAGCAGAGTAGTTCCCCTAGGCCGCAGCTAAAAAGAGCACCAGAACCTCTGCTAGAGCCAGAGCCAGAGCCAGAACCAATGGATATTCCAGATGAGGAGAAGGACAAGAAGACTCGGAAAGCAGAAGCACAAAGAGAAAAAGAACTTGGAAATGCAGCTTATAAGAAAAAAGATTTTGAGACTGCTATCCAGCATTATACAAAGGAAATAGATTTGGATGATGAGGATATCTCTTACATAAAAAATAGAGCAGCTGTTTATCTGGAAATGGGAAAGTATGAAGAATGCATCAACGATTGTGACAAGGTTGTTGAAAGAGGGAGGGAGTTGCATTCAGATTTTAAAATGATTGCTCGGGCTTTGACTAGAAAAGGAACTGCATATGTTAAGATGGCTAAATGTTCTAAAGATTATGAGCCAACAATTGAATCTTTCCAGAAAGCACTTATAGAACACCGTAATCCAGATACATTGAAGAAGCTTAATGAAGCTGAGAAAGCAAAGAAATATTTGGAGCAATAGGAAGACTTTGATCCAAAGTTGGCAGATGAAGAGCGGGAGAAAAGAAATGAATTCTTTAAGTAGCAGCAGTATCCTGAGGCTATAAAGCATTATACCGAAGCATTTAGAAGGAATCCCAAGGATGCATGGGTTTACAGTAACAGAGCAGCTTGTTACACAAAGCTTGGAGCTTTGCTAGAATGTCTTAAGGATGCGAATAAGTGTATTGAGCTGGATCCATCATTTACAAAAGGCTATTCGAGGAAAGCTGCTGTTCTGTTCTTCATGAAATAATATGACAAAGCCATGGAACTTATCAGGAAGGTCTCAAACATGATGAAAACAACCAGGAACTATTAGAAGGTGTTCAGAGATGTATTGAGCAAATTAACAAAACCAACAGGGGGGACATAAGCTCTGAGGAAATGAAGAGAGACATGCAAAAGCAATGCAAGATCCAGATATTTAGCATATCCTTTCAGATCCTGTCATGAGATAGATACTCATGGATTTCAAAGAAAACCCAAAGGCAGTGAAAAGGCTTTGAGTCAGTTGTTCATTTAGTTATTTGTTGTCACTAGTTGATAAACACATATGTTAGTATTTACTATTTTTAGCATATTTTGTAATTTTGTAACTTTGTACATTTTACTTTACCTCAGCGAGTTTATGGAGGCAGTTAGGGTTAGAGTCCTAACTATTTTTTGTAAAATTAGTATTTAGAGAGTTTTAGAAGTCATTAGGGGGGTTCTAATTTTTGGGAGCTATAGGAGGTCTGCAGACTGTTTGTATCTTCAGACTTGTTCAGAGCTAAGTATTGTGACTCTTATAAGCATTTGCTGATGAAATTATGAGATATAAATGAATTTTATCCTTTAGTTTTTTCTGTGTTGGCTTCATTATTGAACTTGTTTAGTTTCTTAATAGATATATTCATTGCTGGTTAATGTGTATTTGCTGGTAGTGCTTGTCTGTTAGGTATGAACTTTAGCATAGTCTTTCTGTTGGATCTTGTTGATATATCATGCATATTTATCATCTTTTGTTTATGATCTAGTTGTTATTTTGTTTCTGAATGTATTCCCTGTTTTTTCGCAAAGCTTACAACCATTAAAACATTACAGAAACCCTAAACCTTATCTGTTTTTTTGAATTTTATCTTGAGTGTGTGTTGTCTTGTTTCTCTGGCCTTAGAAACAATTTCTGTCACAAACAAGTTCCATAAGAATAGGGGAAATAATCATAGAGGGTATCAGGGTTATAATTACAAAGGTTTTAAACCTCAGGATTCTGCAGTACCCTCAGCTTTTCCCAATAAAAACTCAACACAAAAAGAACCTTTAAAATGTTGGGAGTGTGGAGAGCCACACTAGTTTAAAGACTGTCCAAGAAGGAAGCATAAGTTCAATGTCCATTCTATCCAGGAAGTAGTGATAGTTGGGGATATGGCCAGGAGCATGCCCAGAATATGTGTTGCACTAGAAAATCGACAAGAAGACCATGAGACTTGCATGGTCGAACTTGAAGGTATGATAAACAATCAACCTATCTCTATCTTAATTGATCCAGGCAGAAGCATGAGTTATATTTCACCTAGAGTAGTTGATTTATGCAATTTGGCACCTAAAATTTTTGATAAGTCTTGGCTTGCACAATTAGCGACAAATACACAAAAAGAAAGGTTACTAGTATTGTTATAAATTGTAAGATATTGTTGAATTATTTCCTTACCCATTTAAATGTAAATATATTTCCTTTGGGATATTATGATATGTTGATAGGAATGGATTGGATTGAAGAGAAGAAGGTTTTGTTAAGTTGTTTTGATAAAACATTTACATGTATTGATAATAATGGAAATAGTATAAAAGTAAAAGGAATCTTTAGGAAGGTAACCATCAGAGAAATATCTTCTCTGCAAATGAAAATATGAGTAAGAAAGGGATGTAAAGTATTCACAGTATATATAATGAATGATAAGGAAAATGATATCAAACCTGAACTAGAATACATTCCTATTTTAAAAGAGTACAAAGATATTTTCCTGGAAGAAGTCCTTGGACTTCCTCCAAAAATGGATATAGATTTCACAATCGATCTGATACCTAGAGGAGTACCAGCATCAAAAGATCCATATTAAATGAACATAATCAAACTCAGAAAACTAAAATTGTAGTTACAAGGACTAATTGAGAAAAAGTACATTCGAGCAAGTGTGTCTCCCTGGGGAACACCAGTCTTGTTTGTGAAGAAGAAATACGGTACACTAAGATTATGCATAGATTAGAGGAAACTAAATAAAATTACTATTCAAAACCGATACCCGCTTCCCTGGATAGATGATCTGTTCGATCAGTTCTGCAGAGAAACTATCTTTTCAAAGATAGATTTAAGGTCATGTTATCAACAAGTGCGAATAAAGGATGAAGACATTAAAAAAAAATTTAGGACCCATTACAGTCACTATGAGTTTGTCATGATGCCCTCTAGGTTGACAAACACACCTGTTGCATTCATGTGCTTAATGAACAACATCTTAAGTAAATATCTGGATAAATTTGTGGTTGTCTTCATTAATGAGATATTAATATACTCTAAGAATGAACAAGAACACGAAAATCATTTCAAAATAGTTTTTCAAGTTTTAAGAGAATAACATCTTTATGCAAAGTTCAGTAAGTGTGAATTTTTCAAAGAAAATATTCAGTACCTGGGACACATTGTGTCTAAGGAGGGAATCTCAGTTGACCCATAAAAAGTAAATGCCATCATGGAATGGTCGGTTCCTAAAAATGTATATGACATCAGGTCATTTATGGGAATTACTGGATATTTTAGGAAGTTCATAGAAGGATTTTCTAAGATTTCCTATCCCATAACTTCTTTAAAAAAGTAAGGAAAAAAGTTTGAGTGGAATAAAAAGTACAAGGAAAGTTTTAACAAATTAAAACACCTATTAACCACCTCCCCAATATTAAAAATTGTTGATCCATTCAAGGATTTCGTCGTATGTACCGACACTTGCAATGAAGGGTTAGGTGGAGTATTAATACAATATAATTATGTTGTAGCTTATGAATCCAGCAAACAAAAATATCATGAGAAGAATTATGCGACACATGTTCTAGAACTTGCTACTATAATTCACACCTTAAAAATGTGGCAACATTACATAATTGGGAGAAAGTTTTTGCTTATGTAAGACGGCATAAAACTTAAATATTTATTTGATCAACAAAATTTGAATGGAAGACAATCCAGATGGCTATCCTTTCTAAGAGAATATGACTTAGAACTACAACACATAAAGGGAAAAGAAAATAAAGTAGAAGATGCTTTGAGTAGGCATGCAAATTTTCTGTTTGCAAGCAACAACTACGAATCTAATTTAGGAGATCAGGTTTTAAATACTGGAAAGTCTGATGTCATAGGTTAAAAGAAGATTGTTAAAAATGAGTAAGAACAAGTAAAAGCAGACTTTAGCTTAAACCAACAAGGACTATTGTTGTATAAAAACATACTGTATATACCTAACATAATAGAAATTAAATTGACAGTCATGGATGAAATACATAGAAGACCATACTCGGGGCACCCTCGGTATCAAAAAATGATTACCATGATAAGAAAGGACTTATTTTGGCGAAACATGAAGAAGGAAGTGGATGAATACTTAGCTCACTTCTTGGAATGTCAGCATGTTAAAGGAGAACATCAACATCCCACAGGATTCTTACAGCCACAATCCATTCTAGAATGGAAGTGGGAGACCATCAGTATGGATTTCATCACTGAGTTTCCCAAAAATTTCAGAAAAAATGATTCAATCATGGTTGTGTTTGACAAATTAAGAAACGTGGCTCACTTTATACCGGTCAAATCTACGTACAAAGATGTTAATATTGTAGACATCTTCATGAAACAAATATTTAGGTTACATGGCATACCAAAGGTAATAGTCTCGGATAGAGACACAAAGTTTACAGGTAACTTATGGAAAACCTTGTTTAAAGGCTTGGGTACCCAGTTAAATTTCAATACTGCATATCATCCACAAATGGATGGGAATACTGATAGTGTAAACCAAGTTCTAGAGGACATGATAAGAATGTTTGTTATGGACATACCAAGTAAGTGGAAAGACTACCTACACTTGGTTGAATTTGCTTATAAAAACAATTTCCAAGTTTCTACAGGAATGAGTCCATTTGAAATTTTATATGGGAGTAAGTGTAATACTCCAATATCAAGGAGCAGTCCCGTTGATAGATTAATGTTAGGACCTGATTTATTAGAAGATATGGAACTAACCATGAAACAAGTACATCAAAACTTAGAGGATGCCTAGGACAGGAAGAAAAGTTATGTTGACTTAAAAAGAACTCATAGATAGTTATAGGTGGGTGATCATGTATACATAAATGTAAATCCTAAGAAAAGTACCTTAATATTAGGCAAGTGTAAGAAATTGGAACCCAGGTATTGTAGGCCATTTGAAATTCTAGTTAAAGTAGGGTCGGTTGCATACAAGTTAGCCCTTCCACCTAGTATTAAAGTACATAATTTGTTTCACATTTCTATATTAAAAAAATATGTTCATGATGTTTCTCATGTGTTTGACTTGAATGTGATCCAAGTGGAACTAGAGAGAGAGATCCAAGTGGGACTGGAGTGCATTCTTGACAGGAGAGAAATTTTACTCCATAACCATACCATCGGACAGGTAAAGGTGGAATGGAACAACCTTAGTCTGAAAGAAGATACTTGGGAGATGGAAAGAAATATGCAGGAGGCATATCGAGGTTTATTCCAAGAGGCTGGCATGTATGGATAAAAACAAATGTTATAACATCGAGGATGGTGTTATCTTTTAAGGGGAGGTGTATGTAATACCCCCTGATTTAATATTTTCGAATTCAGCTGCAAATTAATTTGATTATTATTTATTATTTTATTATTCCTTGACAGGAGGTCAAGAATAAAACATTTTTGTAATAAAACATTCCTTGTTAATAAAAAATTGTTGAAGGAGAACAAAAGTGGAAATAGCCGTTGAAAGAGGGTTTGCTGACCCACAAGAGGAAAATGACAAGTGGCAAAGACCACTGAGTGAGAACTAAAGATGCAAGAGGAATCATCCCCAAATTCCAGGTCTGCACTCCTAGTTGAGCTGCTAAAGAGCAGGAGGCTGATAAATGACCAAGTCCTAGACTAAATACTATTTAATAGAATCTCCATGAGCAGTAGGAGGCTAGCATTTGATGGGGATTAACATCTATGAAATGCAAGAGATGGTGCATTAACATATTTTTCTCTTTTTTTTCAGCAAATAGGCTCAGGGGTTTTGGAGCAAGTAAATTTGCTTCTCTGGGAGTTGGTTGGGAGGAAAAACTTCCCCACTTGTGTTTTCGCAGCATTGGTGACAGGTTCCTACTCTGTTTTTCTTGAATGATTTAGATGCAGTATAATGTATATGTGAAATGTTAAATTGCAGTTATATTTTCAGACTATATTGTTTTACACATTCTGTAGAACTATTATCCAGTTTTATTCTAGATATATACAATGCTAAATTGTTCTCAACGTATTCCAGATTGGGCATGCACACCTGCATCAATGATGGATAGTAATGATCTGTTGGAGAGATTATTTAATTCTGAGTTGAATTACTTAGGTCCGACTGTCTTCGATCTGTTATATTGGAGTGATTTAGAATTTAACCCTATGTTTTACACAAATTGGATGTTCCCACTGTGTACTTCCTATATGTCTTTGATTATGTATTTTTACCTTAATTCTGCATTACGATTTTAGGTCGCTGAATTGTTTTGAAATGCTTTATTATAGTTTAGATATGAGTTATTTTTAGTATGGCAGTTGAAACTATTTTCGCATAGAGAAAACTCGTATTTTTAACTGTATAAAGCCTATAAGTAATTTAGCATAGTCAGTTAAATGTTCTCAAATATTGATCAATTGGCGGAAGAAAGGTATGGTTGCAAACAGCAGGATAATTTTACGGATCCAAATAATTTACAGTGAGTTAAACCCCAATTCAACCAAAAACACATTGAATCCGTAAAGTTAAATATCGATCCTCAAAGGTTATAAAATCAAAGGCCCAGATCTAATCCACATCAAATCAGATCCATGTCCAGGATTTAAGCCTCAAGGATGAATGATGCGGAAGACAGATGTAGAATGTGGAGGCAGAATGTCACAGATTAAGTTAACGGAGCTTGAAGTTCCTGATGTCTGATTTCTACATCAAATAAATTGACGGTCGAGATCTGATCCGTTGTGTAGATTGATGGCTAAGGTTAGTTGCGGAGATTCAATGGAAATGCATACAAGAATTCAAATCAACATCCAGGATTAAAGCTATCAAAGAGATCAACGTTCAAGGTTGTTTTCCTCAAGGATCAATGGGGAAGTAAGCAAAAATTCCAATTATTGTTTGATAAAGTTTCTGACTTCCAATTTCTTCTACGGAAGGAAGAAAACAAAAGGCGGAAAGAAGAAGAGTCTAAGTGATTATTGTATCAAGTTTCTGACTTCCAAGTTCCGCAAGGAAAGGAAAAAGGTGGAAGGCGGAAAGCAAAAAGTTCAAGTGATTGTATTATGAAGTTTCCCACTTCCAAGGTCTACTGTAGAAGTGGGAAAGTGGAAGCTGAAAAGTAGAAAGTTCAAGTGATTGTTTTATGAATTTTTTGACTTTCGAGGTCTGTAGCAGAAGGAAAAAAGCGGAAGGAAAAAATAAAAAATCACAAGTGCTTGTTTTATGAAGGTTCTGAATTCCAAGGTCCGCAGCGGAAGGTAGAGAGCGGAATGAGGAAATCCAAAAGTCGTAGTGATTGTTTTATGAAGTTTCCAACTTCCACGGTCCGCAGTGGAAGGGAAAAAGTGGAAGGTATAAACTGGGAAGATAAAGTGATCATTTATGAAGTTTCCAATTCCGTGTTCCTCTGGGAAGGTGGAAGGAGGAAAAATATTTCGAAGTGTCAACTTGTGGTGTTCATATTTTCAATTTTTGCACAGAAGGAAGAAGGAGGAGAAGGATTTTGAAGGTGTCAACTCATGGTGTTCCGATTTTTGAGTTCCCCTCAGAAGGAGGAAGGCGTAAAACGACCCATTGAATGTATTAATTGGTGTGGTTCTGTTTTTCTAGTTCTTCCTAGAAGGAGGAAGGCATAAAATGGACATTTTGAAGGTATCAACTGCTGGTACTCTGATTTCTGAGTTCTGCCTGGAAGGCGAAAGGAAGAAATGTATTTTTAGTGCAGAAATGGCTATTTTAGTTCCAGAGTGGTTTTATCAATGGCATAATGACTGATAAAGTGGTCCCTAATCCAAGAAATGAATGTGAAAGGATGATTTTGACCTTTATTTGTGGTTAATGTGTCTTTTATTTGTTTTTTGTCATAACAACTGGGTATTTTGATTAATGTATTTATAGATATATGGATATAGAATGTTTTTTTTTATATTTGATTTTTGAGGTTTATTACATTTAGGTGGTTGGGGAGAGAGGGATCAATGGAGGTTGGGTGGAGATGGAGGACTAGGAGGGAGAGAGAGAGAGAGTGTAACAGAGGGGGCTAGAAATAATTATGAGGAGGAGGAGGGAGAGAGGGAGAGGAGGTAGGGGTTAGTGGGAGGCGATGTGTAGGAGTGTGTGTGTGTGTGTGTGTGTGTGTGTGTGTGAGAGAGAGAGAGAGAGAGAGAGAGAGAGAGAGAGAGAGAGAGAGAGAGAGTTGTGCAGAAAAGGGGGGAGGGTGTGGGATATTAGGGGTAGGGAGTGTAAGGGGGTTGGGAGGTGTTTGAGAATTTGAGAGCAGTGTATTTGGGTGTTTGAGTGGTGAAAGTGTAGGAAATCATAACATGTAGATAATTTTTCTCTCTAAAATGCATACATGATTTGTAACACTACAATTTTATTGTTTCCCAATTATAACGTTAAAAAGAATT
>LPNX010073737.1:239088-258167 GCA_001517045.1 Pseudotsuga menziesii | reverse complement strand
GATATACGATGGTGTTAACCGGTTAGAGGTAGAGAAATAGGGGGATTTAAGAGGTTGGAGGAGTGAGGGGTTAGGTGGAGGTGGATGTGATAGAGAGAGATCGAGAGAGTGTGTGTGAGAGAGGGGGAGGAGGAGAGAGATACAAATGGGGGTTTATAGTTAGGAAGAGATGTGGGTGTTAGGGGGTTAGGGGTATGGGGAATAACATAGATATATAGAGATAGTGTTATATTGGAGATTTTTTATCGCCCCTCTATCTTCATCTTCACTCGTAGCATAAATGGATTCCATGGATTCCAAATATGGTAAAATTAGGGTTTCAATTATCTCGAATTTAGTGATTCAAGGGGATAACCATTGAACAATTGTTGTAGCTGATTTTGCCACACATGGTTGATCACATATTTATGGCCTTCCCTATCCCTCTACAGACTTTTTGGACCCCATGGACCAATATTATACTTTGATGTTTCCAAGTTCATCCCTAAAAACACTTGTTTATTGCTGTACGCAACTTTTAATCCCATATTCACGTATATACACAGATATTTACCTCAAACCCACGTACATTGGGATGTGTGCATAAGTCCAAATATTTTTGGAGTTTTCCTTGATGTGTGTCTGAACCACTTGACTCTTGGCCTTCCGTATGCCTTGAGATCGCTCGGATTTGACCCTCCATTACCCCTTTGGAGTGGTATCTAAGGAACCCCTTGGACACATTGAAGAGGAGGAATTTAAGAGCAAGGAAACTATAGTCCATTGTTGCTGTAGCTTGCTTATACTTGAGTTTGCATCCCTTTGTCCCTTTGGAGCACTTTTTTTTCTTCCCAGGCTTTCCTTTGCTTATGAGATTTCTATCAACTTCAGATCATTTATTCTAGGATAGGAGTCTAGAGTCATTTGAGTGGCTTGAGACTTATAGTCATCAGTGGTAGGTTCTCTCGCCATCGACAATTTTGGGAATACATCAATGTACCCTGATCGATGGATTCTTCCAAGTGTTTGACCTCAACACATCTATTCAAACTTTTTAGATTGCACCCTAGTACATTGATTCCCATTTTCATTATCAGTGGGTGATCTCATGTCTGTTAACGATATACATCAATGACTAGTAATCAGACGATGGACTACTATGTTCGACCTCAACACCTCTATTCACATAGTAGGACATGTACTCGTAGCGGTTTGTGTAGAAGACTTTCCAAATTGGTGGCATTCCACATATGCTACCTCCTTGATCATGCCATTGTTCATGAGATTTCCACTCTCGTGATTTTATTCCAATGTATGTCAGATATCTTCTACCATTATGGAGATCTTGATCCATTGTATATCTTTAGCTTCTATGGAGATCTTGATCCATTTGTATATCTTCATCATGGAGATTCTGATCTATTATATATTGTAAATGGCGATGACCACACATGTCACATTTTGTATATCATGCCTACTCATGGCCATTGTACTCTTATGTATCCAGGACTGCTCTATGTATTTGCTGTCATATTCAAAGATTGATTATAGTACTATACTGATGGATGGCTGGTTCTTCCACATGGTTCTTCATCACTCCACTTTTGGGATGGATTTATGATGTATTTCAGCCATCATGTTACCCCTCTGACCTCACACATTAGAGCGCATCTGTTACAGCTGATTTTATCACACATGGTTGATCACATATTGATGGCCTTCCTTGTCTCTCTGTAGACTCTTTGGACCCCATGAACCAATATTATACATTGATGTTTCCAATTCATCCTTAAAAACACATGTTTATTGTTGTAGGTGACTTTTAATCCCATATTTGTGTATATACGTGGATATTGACCTCAAACCTGTGTACATAGGGATGTGTGCATAAGTCCAAATATTTTTGGAGTTTTCCTTGATGTGTGTCTGAACCACTTGACTCTTGGGCTTCCATATGCCTCGATATCACTCGGATTTTACCCTCCATTAACCCTTTGGAGCACTATATAAGGAACCCCTTGGATACATTGAAGAGGAGGAATTGAAGAGCAAGGAAACTATAGTCCATTGTTTCCATAGCTTGCTTATACTTGAGTCTACATCCCTATGTCCCTTTCGAGCACTTTGTTTCTTCCCAAGATTTCCTTTTCTTTTGAGCTTTCTATCGAGAGATGGAGGATTGAGTTGGTGGAGGACTCAGTTTCTCCTGTTTGCAGACATGCCAACAGAGGTTGTCACTTGTGTAATCTCTGATTTGATTAATAGAAATATCTTTTCCTGTCCATTTAGTGTGCAATTGAATGAATATTGAATCCATGGATATGTTTAATTGTTTAGACATTGATGAATATATATGATAGAGTAGATATAACACCCTTGTCTTGTTTACTGTTGTTGAGAGTGAATTGCTAAAGCAAACGGGATTGGAAAAAGCTCAACGAGGATCTACTTCAATCATTTGAAATAAGGTATGACCCATGAGCCCTTAGTGTTATATATTTGGTTTCTCTTGCATATGGGAAAGGATTGATTTATGTGGTTTATCTATCTGTTGTGGTACACCCCAAGCCATTGGAAGTTTCTCTCCATAACAACAATTAATGTTTTGTTTTTCCTAATTTGATGTACACGATCCAATGTAAAATGGTTTCCTAATTCATCATCGAAAGGGAATGATAAATCCCTCCAAACAATGTCATCAACACAGATCCATATAATGTGATAAAGGTGGTAAACAAATTTTAAAATACAACCAGAAAAATATTTGTGTTATTATTATTAATAAATGGATCTGATGCCACTATGATGTTTTCAATACCAAGTATGGGTGTTCAACCCTTTGGTTGGATCTATAGCCTCTAAGAGGGGATGTGGGCTCCACGTAGACGATAATGAGTATGCCTAGGATTTGTAACTTTCATTAGAGTAGGTGCTCCTACTACCTTGTTGTATTTTAACAATGAGAATGTACTTCAAAAATATAATAATGATTCTATATGTATCGTGTGACAATCCACCAAAAAGAATAGTAGGGAAGTTGGTTATAATGGAGAGAATGGTATAAAATATGAGTGTTTCATATTCTATACTCATGAAATCATATAGACATTGGACCTTTTTCCAAATTTTATATTAGTGCAAATATATAACCCTCTAGCTTTCTATCCTGTTTTGAATGGAAAATTATTGTTGCATGTATTGAATTTAAGAGCATTTTCTTAGTCGTAAGATAGCCTTGCATTTTCATAAACAGATATAGGATAACATTCAACAAAATCCCTCCTCCCTAATGTTAATATTCTATATATTATGATAGGCCATGTACAACACAACTCAAATATATTTATGGATGAAAACTTTCCAATATTATTCTAGTTACATCCTATGTCCTAAGAAGGTTGAAGTTGTAATGCAACGCCTATCTAATAATCATCCTGAATTTATTTTTTTATGTCTAAGATAAAAAATATTTCAATTCATGATCTAGAACATATGGATCTTAACAAGATTTATAGAATCATAGTTTTAAGAGAAACTAACCTCAGAACTTCTCAGATCAATTATAATGAATCCTTTTTTCTGTAGTTGTTAGAAGAACAAGATCAATTTTTGATGAAAAAATGTTGTTATTGCATGTGGAGGAAACAGTTTCCTATGGAATATGAGTGTAGGGTTGAGCAGAGGAAAGATGTAGAAAGTCGGCTATTACATTCTCTTTTCTATTGGTTGAATGACTTACAAAAGGAAATATGACGGGTGTAGGAATCTATGTTTTTCTTCCCACATAAATGGTAACTACATTTCCATTTATAATAAGGAATATTTTTTACTTCTATTGTTAAGAGAAAGTGTCATTTTCAATAACAAGTGGAACTAGGGAATCCTTCATTTTTTTCAATTATATTTTTGTGCAATATTTTATACTATGATAAGTGGTAATGAGCCTCTAATATCGAAAACTTAGATATTTATATGACTTCCCTTTAACACCCTCATTATCCACATCTAACACAACTTAGAGATTTCAGTCAAACCCAATTCAAAGTTGAGGAAGTGATTTTATGTGACATCATAATTGGGGATAAACATTTATGTAAATAAACATAAGATCTGACAATAGTCCTATATTTTAAATGCGTTCTAGAGAAATAAGAGGACAAGGTAAAACAAGGAACCAGAGTCATATTTTTTTCACATAATGTAAAAATAGTCCATACTTACCTTGGTAATCAATATATTTATAACCACTTGAATTTTTTGGGCGTGGTTAATGTGTCTAACAACTGGTATTCTTCAAGTATTCGCTCATCTGGTTGGATGAAAGGCCTTCCTAAAATTATGTGCATTGAACTTTTATGTTTTATTTCTAAAATTTTGAAGGGACTTTCAAGTCACCTACAATATTCTCCTTTGTTTAAGTATGTAAGTTCATCCAAAAACATATATTTGGAAAGAGTATCAAATGTTTCCATCTACACTAGAATTCATATTTTGTCAAAGGAGCGAGCATATTGTGGTTGACCAAATGGCATGGGGATCTTGGAAGTGCCACCAAGTATTATTTCATTCCTTAATATACTTATAAGGAAATTATAAATTTATATCCTTAACAAGGTTGACTAAACATCCTTAAATTACATAACTTTCTATCTTAGAGTTTGCTAAGCCTCTCTTTCATGTAGTACAAAACTAAAAAACATAGTAATCTTGTAATCACCACCACACATGTTTTGCACTATTCATCTTAAAGTAACTACATATGGCCTGGATAACTTACCAGTATTTGCAAGAATATTCACTTCGTAGTTGAATGTGGGAATATCATTAGGGAATGAGGCTCTCTAAAGATTCTCCTTCCTGCATCCATGAGTTGGTGGGACAAGTTATTGGAAAGGAATCCCTAGACTACTATGGTATTTTCAAACCTTTCTATATATTACCTTAAATTAAAACCTTATGAAAGAAGTTTGATGTATTTATTTAATGATTTTCTTCCTTATTTCAAAGACAACTTGATGTAGTAGATATTCTAGAGCTATTTTCTCTGAACGCCGGTCTTCTTGTCATTTCCCATGCTTTGACAAATGAGAATGCATTTATTCTTATATAGTGGATCCAATCAAGCAGAAAATGTTGTAATTTTTTTAATTTAATGCACACAATCCAATGAAAAATGGTTGAAAAATGTATCATCAGTAGCGCGAGATAACTCCCTCCAAACAATGTTTTCGACACAAATCCACATAATGGGATAAGGGTGGGAAACATATTTTAAAATAAAACCAAAAAAATATGTGTGTTATTATTATTATTAATAAATGAAAATTTTATTATACAACCTAACCCCCACACCCCCCTTCTCTTTCCCACTCCTCTCCCTAACCCTTACCAACCCTTAACATGTAACCCTTTAAAACTCTCTCTCTCTCTCTCTCTCTCTCTCTCTCTCTTACTAACGCCAAAAATCTAACCCCTCACTCCAAGTCTTACTAACCCCCTATGTCTCCACATATAACCATTTAGTACCCCCTCTCATTCTACCTCTAATCCCTTAATGCCACGAATTCCTTTTGATGTTATCATCACCAAACCAAACAATATAGTTTTTAATGTTAAATATCATGTATGTTTTTTAGTGAACAAAAATGCATACCTGTTATGGTTACATATGCTCATATCCCAACAAATAGCCTGACACACCCCCTCTACAAATATTAAAGAGCCTTGGTTTAATCTAACAACCCCCCCCAATGCACTAACACCCCTACTCCTACTTCCACAAACAACCCCAATCCTACTTCACCTCTAACTCCACCCTCCTCTCTACTTCTAAGAATACCCATGTCTCTCCTCCAAATACCCATAACTCTTCACACGGTCCTATAACAACCCTTTTCTTTGTCTCTCTCTCTCTCTCTCACACACACACTCCCATACTCCTCTCCCTACCTATCACACCCACTCCTCTCTCTCTCTCTCTCTCTCTCTCTCTCTTACTAACCCACTATCTTCCTCCTCTCACTTACCCCTCTCTCTATAAGAGTTAGAGGGAAGAAGGGGGGTGTGTTAGGGGTGTTAGAGGGTTCAGACTTAGGGGGTGCAATTTTATGTGTTTTAAACATTTAATGACCCCTTAGTAGTGGACCAAAATTCTTAAATTGAATTAAATGTTATTAGAACCCCCTCCTATCTCTCTCCCCACTCTTCTTCCTAGCTCTTACTAACCCCCTCTCTCACTCTCTCTCACTCACCTACTCCTTTACCTACACATAACCCCCACCCATTTGGGTGATTCCATGAATATGGGTAACACTTTTTGGCCAAATTTGGCGATGAAAACCTGATTTTTTACTCATGTGTTAGATAGAAGCCCTCAAAACGCATATATGCCATGTGAATTTTGACTTGCAGTAAAAAAACAAATTGTAGAATATTATGTTGGCTTCATAGTGATATTTTTAAAAAAATATTCCGATGTCATTTAATGTGTGAATTTTTTCATTTAATGAACTGTGTGACCTTAAAAATTTGAAGAAGCTAATAAGTGGCTCGTGTCCACGTAGAGTAATTCAATCTTGCATTAATAATTTAAATATATATATATATATATATATGACCATGATCTACATAAAATGCAGTGTGATGTGCATATTTTTTTGTTAATTTTTTTTCGCATTATACAATTATTTATTATTTTTCGAAAGTGACCACATTCGATTTCAGCATCGTTTTAAACACATATTTGTCCACGTAAAGAATTTTTTTTCTATTTTTTCAAAAATTGAAAAACCAAAGATACCCTTTTGAAGAGGACACGTCGATATGTGATGTGTGCATTTTAAAGAATTTTTTGGCTGTGTATTTTTAACTCTGCGGATTTTTATTTGAGCTGCTTCGAAGTTGCAGTGCGGTTTTCTAAGTATAAGTTTTAGAAGTAATTAAAAAATAAATATCATATGAATGCAAAAATGCTTGTATGATACCTCAATCGATAGAAGATTCGTTGGTGAATCTATCGGTATCAACTTCGCTCAGTTATGTGCTAGGAATGGCAGGGTTTACACCTCTGCAAGGCACAGGAAATTTTCCATTTGTTTGAATGTGGGCTAAGTCTGTTTTTTTAAGCCCTCGACCGAGGTATGAACCTCGACCGAGGTATTTAAATACCTTGGTTGAGGTATTTAAATACCTCGACCGAGGGTTTTTAAAGCCCGCAATACCTCGGTCGAGGTATTTAAATACCTCGATCGAGGTATTTAGATACCTTGGTCGAGGGCTTGATAAAACCTCGGTCGATATATTAAGACCTCGGTCGAGGGCTTAACAAGCCCTCGACCGAGGTGTGTTTTTCTGTTTTTGCCGAAATACGCTTGCCAAAAAGTGTTACCCAGGTTCGCGGATTCACCCATTTGTCTCTCCCTCAACCCCTTAACAAACCACTTCCCCATTGGTTCTCCCCCCCCCCCCCCCCTCTCTCTCTCTCACACACACATCCCTATGCCTCCCACTACAACTAACCTTGCTCCTCTCTCTCTATATATGTCCCCCCACTATATACCCTATCTAACCATCTCTAACCGTTACTAACCCTTATTTTGGGAGGCGGTCAATATAGATCGATCACACCTATATGAGTGAAATACCATCTAGGGAACTCATTCATTTCATTCAATTATAACACCAGAAAATTCTATAGTTGAAATGTGGACAAGGATATTCTCTTGTTTTTTGTCCATGTAGTAGTGGTGAACGAGACAATTGTGAATCCACATATTGGGTTGATAGTTTGGATTGTGTATCACTTGTCATTGTTTGACATGTAACTACAGGATTATCCTATTTGGAGGAGGACCACATATCAGATCTCATACAACAAGGTTTGATTAATATCTTGGTAATTTTGAAATGTTTGAGAACTAGTCAAGTGTTTATTTAGTTGACTCCTATGTTGGCACTTTATTTTATGCAAGGAACATATATGCAATGGTTTCTCTGACACGCAATGAATGTGGAACTAACTATTGGTTGGAACATTGCTTGGATGATAAGAATACCGTCAATGTCTCATTAAGGGCCTCCAAGGTAAATTATTTTCCATTTGGTTCAATGGTCATCAGAGGAGAATATTTGACAGATGTTGCTCACACACAAAAGAAAAAAGGGTATGTATTTGAAAATTATAGACCAAGTTAGATTGTATACCCTTATAAAAACTTATTTATTTGCACAAATATATAGCTACAAATAATTCCAAGGAATAAATCATCAAAGGAATGATACTTCATTCACTAATCTGACATAAAAGGTTAAAGGATACCCTTGGTATTAGAGGTGATCTTGTTGGTCTAGTCGAATAACCATAGGTAGGTAGTCAAGTATGTGGCATGTATGTTATATTGTGTACTCTATTATAGGTATGCGGTTTACATGATTGTTATGATTTTTTTCATGGCCTTATTGATTCCCGACATCAATATTTTGACTATTGGAGATGGACATTGACAACTTAATAGATTGATAAATTGCATAGATTTATACAACTTGATAAATTTCACAAACTTCGTCATGGATTTGTTTGTTTATTATTTTATCATAGCCAAGTATAGCATAATATTTTCATGATCATTCCCATTCTCACTTTCATGTCACCATCATCATCCCAATGCAGATTGTCATTATCCACATTCCCATTGTCACCATCACCATGCCTATTTCCACCATAAACATCACCACCATCCTCCTCCTTCCCATGTTGTGACCATCACCATACCATTTTTCACCATAATATTCTCATTCATATTCTACACATATAATATTTATATTCCTAACTTATAAACGTAAAAACCAAAATACAAATATAGAAACCTAATCTAGCCTTTGAATCATAATGTACCCTAGAAACAAAAATACAACCCTAGAAACCTAATCTATAAACTTGGATAACTAATATAAACTTAAAAACCTCTGTCACGATTTGAATCCAAACTGTTACACTACAAATATGCATAAGATTCCAAAAAGCCCTATTTTATGCATTCATGTGCATCCATTTGAATCCAAACTATTATGCACAAATATGCACGAGAGTCCAAAAAAATTCATGTTGCAACTATATATGCATGCCAAAAAAACTTCATTTTATATATATATATATTCATGTGAATCCATTTGTATATAAACCATTGTGCTAAATATATGCACAGAGTCCAAGAAAACCTAGATTGTATCCCCTTCCTCTAGGATATATCCCTTGCCTCTACCTTGAATCTCAAAGTTGGTCCTCTAAGGACATTAGTCAACACCCCATGTTTTCATGAAAAATACTAATGCAAGTATTAAAATAATGTATACAAATCTTTCCACAGTTAATAACCCTATCGAATCCCAGCGTAGAAACCCTATCCTATAAATCCTAGCCTAGAAACCCTAGTTTGTAGCTTAAACCCTAGTTTGTATTGTAAACCCTAGATTAAATTCTAAACCCTAGAAACCTTAGTTTATGTTCAAAATCCTATAAAACCTAGTTTCTATCCACTAACTAGAATTGATCAATCACTAATATCATTTATCCAATGTCATCATTGACCAACATCTAAAATCATACATTCACACGTTTACAACTTTTGCCTAGGTCCAATTTGGCATGTGTCCATAAATGGCTATAAGGAGCTACTTGCTAATAGAAATAAAACAAAAATTGTGGATTGGATCATGAAAGAGTCTATTCCATTGGTGGGAATCATGTTACAGGTAGGGGTCACAAACTCTTTTGAGTCCCATAGATGGAGGTACCTTTTGTTTGGATGGATAGAACACTAGGGTTTTTCTCATTGGAACACATGGAAATTCTTGCATTGTGGGGTCAAAATACTAAGAAAGAAACATAATTAGGTTATGTCATCTCCCACATATGTGTTTGGCCATTTTATATGTGTTCACATTGACATTACCCAATTTTATTCTCAGTTCGAATTATATGGATCGGGCTCACATTCACCATGTGGTCGTGAAAATCTTTAGGGTGTGAGTTGTAATGGGAAATAGAACAATGACCATGGACTGAATATAAACATAATTGACACCATTGGATTTAGGAAATTGGGATAGTTCCAAGGGTTCCCATATTCACTAGGTATATGGACCAGAGATCATCTTTTAGGTTGAATTTGGAAACTAGGGTTTTGCTCAATAAGGTACTGTGCAATTTTTTCACATAGTCCTCAATTTTTCAAATTCCTCGAACAAGAACTTATGGCTAGAATTAACATGTGGAACATTATTAGACACACTTGCAAGACCTCCCAAAACCTATTTTTGCTGCATGGTTGGAATTCTATGCCCCCTATAGGATTCAACACGTGTCCTTGAAATCCTTTAGGAGGTGAGCTTCAATATGCCATAGAATGATGATTGTGGCTTGGATCGATGAACCGTCGAATCCATTGAATTTAGGAAATCAAGATAGTTCTATGGGTTCCCCTCTCCTTTGGTTATATGGATCATAGATAAGTTTTTTGGCCAATTTTGGAAACTAGAATTTTGCTTAATACGGTACTGTGAAAGTTTTTCACATAAGGGTAAAATTTGCAAATTCCTCAACTGAGAACATGTGGTTAGAGTTCCCAGTTGGAACATACCCATACACACTTGGAGGATCTCTCAAAACCCAATTTTGTTGTATGATTGGAGTTCTATGCCCCTGCCAAGGATTCAATAGGTGTCCCTTGTCAATGAAATTATATAGCTAATAATTTCCTAATATTGAATTGTCAACCTAGGACATAAAATTGTGACACATGGAAAACATATATGCAGAGACAGTTTGGCAAGAAGTTAACTATGTTGTCTAACTAAAACTGAAATAAAACCTAATGATTCAGAAATAAATTCATTCGCACAACATAATTCAAAATGAAAATCAAATTACAAGATGCATTCAATCCAAGTGATCCTTGGCCATTGTTTAGGTACTGATGTTGCAGGAGTACTGCTTATCAACATAGATCTTCATTGATAAAGTGGGAAATCTTGTGACTATGGAAAGGAATAATTCAGACTTTCTATATTGACAATCCCAAATACTTTGTGGTAACTGGTCTCGGCCAAGTACATGCACTATTGATCTCACGTAGACAATGGTTTGCTCAGTAAAGCAATGTTGTGATATTGTCAAAGTCATTTGTTAAGAACATAACTCAATATAATTCAAAATATTGAAACTAAAAGTTGAAAGAGAATCTAAACTATCTTAGGATCGATTATATGATAAACTAACAAGATTCAAATTTAACTAGTGTGCACAAGTTCTAATATTGTAATCCCAAATTTGATGATTACATGAATTATAGAATTTAATACTTATGACAAAATAAATTCCATAATTTTAACAAGCCAAATCACACATTGTATACAATATTTACAACAATCTAGGTCATATATGACCGACAAAAAATAAAGGTACTTACATAAAATACAACTAGCGGTACAACAATCAACCTCATATATGACTATCAAATAATAAAGGTGTTACAACCATGCGCTAGGTGACACCTTCTTCATGCCCAAGAGGATGGCTTGGGCATCCATGTGGGAAAGACAGTTCGATCGACAGACTTGGAAATATACACTTTTCCCAAGTGATGGAATGAAGAGGAGCATACATACCAAGTTACGAGTATGGGTGCACTTCCGCTAAACAATTCTCACACCTAAGCAAGTGGATCTTGGAAAGCCCACATGTGTGACATCTCGATGGAAGGTTGGAATGCAGTGAAGTAAGTGTAATGAATCCCGAGAATGCATGAGTATGTGAATGCACCTTGGGATGATTCCTAGAAGAACAGGGGCCAAGCAACGAAGGTGCCCCATATGAAACGAACTTGGTGCACCACATTGGTTTCCAAGACACACGCCTGGTGGGAGCGCCCAGATGGAAGGTTGGCGGCTGCACCGAGTGCCCAAGAGTGCATCAAAACCTTGAGGAAATGAATAAATACCTTATCCCACTTAGCGGACATTGTGGGAGTTTGCAACGACACCCACGATGATGCCCCTATGCCCGCAAACCATGTAGTGCACCGGATTGATGGAGAGAAAGGAGTGCACGCACGCATGACGAAAGTGGACCACCGGTGGAGTGAGAACATTGAACCTAAGTTAGCGTGTCTGATAAGTGAAGGGGACCACCCAACTTTTTAGGATGTACTCACTAATGCGACACTATAAAATATCTAACATAAATGGTTAATGCAATCATCCAAGTTTTGGAAATGAACATAGTGCTAACTAAATGCATTTCATGGAGGCTCTCCAAGAAACGCAGGTTGCTGGCATAGTTCACTAAAAAAGTTGGCTCAACAACAAATATGGTATGTGGGACTGATAGTCTTAGCAAGCCAGCACTCCAAATGAGTTAGCAACATAGTGTATTTTGGAAGTAGCAATTGAGCAGAGAAGCAATAGTCTGTAGGCACAAAGTTGGAGTCCCTATGTAGCGTCAACTCCTCTTCTTTTAAAATTGTATTCAATATATCGCTAGTTGGGCATACATCAGGAGGCTCACTGGTTTGGCAACTTCATTCTTGTATTATGGTTTCTATTAATAAAAGTTAATGGGGCTTTCTAGTTGGAAAACCCACCCATACTTGTCTCGTGTTTACTTGTATTTCTATGGATGAATGTGCATGGTTTATTTACTTGATGCAACTCTATAATATTAATAACAAAAATGTGCTAAGTAAATGAGTTAAAGAGGCAAGTGTTTAAATGTAAAATTTATGCAAGGTTTTTTTTGGCTTAGTCTGCTAGAGAATTCTCCTAGGATGGTCATGCCCTTTGGGGGCTTCTAGCCAATGCCACACATCGCAATAGATCGCAAAAAGAGTGGGCACATGTTGTGGCTATGATAGGTGGTATCAGAACCATTTCAACAGTGAAAATTCTTATATCCATGACTTAGAAAGCAGTTGGACTTAGCGAACTTGGAAAGTGTGCTAAGGTTTAGTTTGGAGGTCGCTAGAGGTTGTCAAGAAGTCACCAAGAAGATGCATCGAGTCACACAAGCTGTAACCCAACACTTGGAATGATTGATGCCAAAATGAACAGGGAGCTCGGTACAATCCCTTGAGAATTCATTTGGCTGTGACATATGCCTCAACCACAGAACAAGTCATGGAGCATTTGAACAGATTCCATACTAAGGTACATTTATGTTGGAAGAAATGCTCCGCAGAGTGCTTTGGAAAATTTCTCGGGAGAGGCTCTGGGAGAGTGGTCCTTCACCACGCGTTTGGTAGTGATGCAGAAAGAGTGCCCAAGGAAAGGTGCACTAAGGGAAAAACCCCATAGGAGTTCCCATCATTATACGACGGTTGAATGCATTCTGAAGCAAAATGAGCGCCCATGTAGAAAGGTGCACTTAGAAGCATGTCTAGCATAGCGTGTAAGCTTGGATGCACTCCGAAACAAATGATGAGCATGAAGGAGATCACTTAGGGATGTCTTGGATAGAGTGCCCCATCATAATCCACTGATTAAAGGTGCGCTTCGGTGGGAAGTGCAATAGCACCCATGAGGTGTGCTTGGAGTTCCCACACAGAACAAATACCACTAAATATACACTCAAGAATGCACTTCCATAGAGGGGCATCTACAATGGTGTGTTCACAGTAGCACATATCAACATTCTGTAAGGAACCCGACAAGGTACGCTTAGTGCACTCAGTGCACTTGAAAAAGTGTGGCATAGAGAGGCATCGAAAAATGAAAAGAATGTGCCCAGGAAAGGTGCACTTAAGAGCGCTCCAGCAGAGCTCCCGATGGATGATGCACCTAAGTGCACTAAGGTAGTAGCGTTCTTAGCAGAAAATAATCTGCAATAGAATGCTAGGGGAATCCATCTGGTAGAACGCACTCCATAAACCGACCACAATAATGTGCAACGCCAGATCACCTGACAAGGTGCACCTAGGGGAAGCGCACTTCACCTGAACACCAAGATGATGCGCTCAAGGTGCACTCTAGAAAAGAGACCATCAACAGCAGCGTGCTCCAACTAGAAACTTTTGAATAACGTCTATGGAAGAATGCCCAAGTGTGCTTTAGCGAAGTGCTCAACAGAGGTGCATCCAAGGTAGGAGCACTTTAACAAATGACAAAAGGTGTGCTTGGGAGGAAGCGCTCCACAAAGGTGTGTCCATAGAAATGTGTTTCAAACAGTGCTGACTTGGATGAAGACACCACTTCTTCCTTCTACAACAAGTAATCCTGACGAAACCATAGTCAAACTAAGAAGCGCATCCATGAGTTGGCTTGGAAATCCACTCAATTGGGTGTTGCAAAGGAGAAAGGAGGTAAATGGAGGTAGAACGTGCGACAATGAGGATTTTGTTAGCTTGGATAAGCTTTCCAAAGAAGCGATTCATTGAAAACGATAGTTTCCAAGAGGAAATTGGTGGCCAAAGAGAAAGGGAGCTCACGTGCGGTGCCAGTAGCAACATCGCACAGAGTTAGCTACAATGAAGTCAAACTACGTCAGGGTGCCGAACAGAGAACGTTCAGTAGACATAGACGGTAGCATAACAAGTATAAAGGTTCATTGGAGAAGTTTTCTAGGGAAGTACATTGAAGTGTGTAGCAACACGTGGAAGTGCTTTGAACAAACCCAAGGAAAAATGGACATGGATGGAGTGAGCTTGTCATAGGCATTGGAAAAAAATGTCTACGTGTTTGCAAGAGATGGATGGCCTATGGAAGAAAATGTTCTAGGAGAATGTTAGAGTTGAGTTGAAGGGTGTTGCGAAGGATTATGTAGACTCCATCCAAGGATTAACAAACCAAGTAATTATGGAAGCACCTTGCAGCGAGTTTGGAAGGGTGCCAAGCATGGTTGCAGCGAAGGTTTGGAAAGAAAACTTGGGGCAGACAATTCAGAAGTCAGAAAGAATGGAGGTTTTAGCATGTTTGGTTGTGGATAAAACCAAGGACTTAGCCATTGGGGAAGGCACACTTTGAAATATTACTCAGAAGTTTGACGACCAAAATATCAAAGGAAAACTAAGTCTTGGAAATGGGTAGAACAGTGGATGGGATGCTCAATGAAGGTTTTGGTTGGAAAGAATTCAGTTCAAAGTGGCCAAGGATATCAAAGGGAATGAATCACCTTTGGCAGAAGCAACGAAGGATTGCAACAAGAATACCTCCAAAAGAGTTGTGAGAATTAACCCACATACCAACATGACTATGGGAGAATGACAAAAATTGGTGGTGACTCTATTAAAATTTTGAAGGCATGGATTTGGTGGTGACTCTATTAAAACTTGAAATGAGTCCTCAAGGAAATGAGGTGAAATAGGAAACAAAAGTTGGAGCAGTGACATTTCCTAACCAAGATAAGGATGACGACAAGACTCAACCACTGTTTGTTGGGGGGTTGGATAAACAATCATCGTGGGAAGCAAAAGAAACATTCAAGAAGGAAATAAGGCTTAATATTGGTAGAGTAAAATGTTACGAATGGAAACATCACTTTGAATGATTTGGATCACTTCTCATGACAAAGGCATTGAGGCTAAAAGCACAATGCAGAAGGTTTCCTTAGAAAAAATTTAGTCAAACGTTGCGGAAGCACACAACCAGGGGCACTCCAATGAATTGTCTAAGTAAAATAGATAGTTCAAACATGACATAAAAGTTTTTCCCAAGGATCGACAAGTTTTGGAGTACACTAGAATGTAGAAGGAAACACAATTCAAACATAACGAATTTCGTTCCTTCGAGTTCGACGAACGGTTGGATTAGCTACCCAACTAGTCTAAATTCAAGGGCATGTAGGGAATGTAGGTATTGACAGATTGTAAAAGTACTAATGTAGTACTAGGTGGAATGCACATCAACTAGATCATGAGAGACTCTTAGAGACTCTCATCTATGACAATCAGTTGCAGATCGCTCAGAAGCACCGGTCATGAGAAGCGCTTGCAGCATGTTTCTAAGGCGAAAGTTACTTGGGAACGTTGCCGAGGATGACAACAAGCTTATGTGGGGGAGGTTGTCACAACCATCTGGTAGGTGAAACCTTATTCATGCCCAAGAGGATGGATTTGGCACCCATGTGGGAAAGACAATTCAGTTGGCAGACTTGGAAAGATGCACTTTGGCAGGGTGACGAAATGAAGAGGAGCGTGTGGACTGAGTATGGCCACACTTCAACTAAATGACGCCCACACCGAAGAAAGTAGTGCTTTTCAAACCCACAAGTGTGGAACCTTGATGGAACATTGGGGTGCAACAAAGGAAGTGTGACAGATCCCAAGAACTCATGAGGATGTGAACGAAGCTTGGGACGATGCCGAAAGAATAAGGGCCAAGTGACCAAGTTGCCCCACATGAAACAAACTTGAGCACCAAACTGGTGGGAAAGATGTGTGATTGGTGGGAGATCCTAGGAGCATGCCAACACCTCGACGACACAAATGACTACCTAAGCACACTTAGAACACTTAGTGGGATTTTGGGAGGATGCCCATGATAATACTTGATGCTCGCTCAACATTTAGTCCAAAAGATCGATGGAGGGAAAGGAGCGCGTGTGCACATGAAAAAAATGGACCGATGACGAAGGGAACACACCAAACTTGAAATAGCATGTGTGATAAGTGAAGGGGTGCTCCCAACTTTTGAGGATGCACTCACTCATGCAATGCTATAAAAAGGCTAAGGCAAATGGTTAAGGAAATCATCGAGGTTTTGGAAAGGAACATAGTGCTAAGTGAAGCCGTTCTATGGAGGCTCTCCAAGAAACACAGGTTGCTTGAATACTTCGCTAAAACAATTGGCTTAGTGACACATAAGGTCTATGGGAGTGACATACTTGGCATTCTAGCACTTCAAACGAGTCAGAAGCATTGTGTGGTTTCAAGAGAAACAACCAAGCAGGGAAGCGACAGTCGACATACACCGATTTGGACACCCTAGGAGGGGTCAACTCATCTTCTTTGTAATCGTGTATTCGTTGTGTCACTGGTTGGGCGCACACCAGGGGGCTTGTTGATTTGGTAGCTCCATTCTTGTAATGTAGTTACTCTTAAATTTGGATAAATGTTGTATGTTTCCTATAAATTTCTTCATAAATGTTATGCAATTAATTTGAATAACTGTATCTACAATTAATTTGAATGTTTCATTATGTTATTTCAGAACTATGAAGTAAATGATATATGCGAACTATTGAAATGAATGAATTATTATAATAATTTGATATAATAAATATATTCACACACAATCGGATATGCTTGTAGGTGTTAAATAGAAAGTGTAATGTGATGTTAATAAGGAAGCAAAAACATGAGCTAGAACATAATCTCATTATGTTCTAGATCTAGAAGCAACATTGGATGCAAAACTTGGCGCTAAGTTGGAAGTTAATTTTGATGCTAGTTTGGATGCCAAACTAGAAGCCAAACTAGTGTCCAAGAAAGGAGAAAAATTGGATGCTAAATAAGAAGCTAAATTAGGCGCTCACGAGGAAGCAAAATAAGAAGAAAGCCAATGAGTTAAATGGGAAGAAAAATGTGGCACTAGTATGGGAGTAAAAATGGACGATAATTTGGGCTCTAAAGTAGTAGTAGAACATGGTCTTAATGTGGGTGTACATAGAGATGTGAAACTAGGCATTAAAAAAGATGCAACACTTAGTGCTAATGATGAAGTCAAACATGGTGCTGATATGAAAGAAAAATAAGATGCTACTTTGGATAGAAAACATGGCGCTATATAGGAAGAAAAATATGGTGCAACACAAGAAGAAATATTTGGCGTAATTTTGGTAGCAAAACATGATGCAAAAAAGGAAGCAAAAATTGATGCAAATTTGGTAGTGAAAATTGGCACATATTTGGAAGTAAAACGTGGCGCAAAATGGGATGCTAAAGTGGTAGTACAAATGAATGCAATAATTTACATGCCATTATTTTAAAAATCAAATTTATTATTATTATTATTCTTATCATTATTATCATATAAATAAATTATTTTTTCATTTAATATATTAGCAATAATCATATTAATAATATTAATGTGTTTGAATACATTGCTAGATGTATATTTATCACATTAATAAAAGTTTTCCTATTAAATGTGTCAAATTTATATTTTGGGTAGTTCAAAATTTATACGATTTGGATCTTTTAATAACCGGATTTTTCGGGCTTGATTTTGAAAAGATTCGTTCATAAAATTTCAAAATCCAAGTTACACCTGTTAAGTTCTAGTTTTTTGGATTCCTAAAGGTTTTTCAAGGCTGCTAAATTTATTTCTACCATCAAAATCATGATTAATACACAATTTTCAATTTTGCAAAATAAAAAAACACCATATTCTAGAAAACAATGGTCATCCAGTCCCAATAATCGAATTTTTTGGGATATCCTCTATGTTCATTATTGTATCAAGAAAAAATAATATTAATAATGAGGTTGTTTTCAATAACCAGTATACACATAGACATAATATCTCCAAAGTATTAATAAAATAATATTATTTAGCTTCTTATTGTATAATGATGAATTAAAATTAACATAATTTAATTATATTATAATTTATAATATATTCATAAAGTATAGAAATATGTATTAATATTTCAAATTAATTAAAAAATATTAATAAAAAGGTATATTTAAATTGATTATAATCAATTAAGAATTAATATCGGAAAATTATATTATTATATTATACTTTAGTTAAAACAATTAATATATATTGATGATACATAGTGATATTAATAAAGTATTAAATATTTCCAAAGTTTTAATAAATCAATTTTATTTAAATAATTATTGTATAATAATTAAATATGGTATTAAAAAAATAAAATAATAAAACTTAAAATGGTTTATTTCAAAATATTCTTTTTTAATTGATGTTGATGATAGTGACAGTTAATGCTACTGAGATCAACTTTGTTCTATTTGATCTTAAGAAACTACTTTGTTTTTTGTAAAAAATTATTCATATTCTCATATAGCTTAGAAAGGAGTGACGCCTTGAGGGGTAACTTAGTTGGTTGGATCTTATGGGACCAAGAAAAATTAGGTTGAGGTCGA
>LPNX010073737.1:125432-239076 GCA_001517045.1 Pseudotsuga menziesii | reverse complement strand
CCCCCCCCCCCCCCCACTTGTATTATTTCCATAGATGTAGTGACTTGATCATCGAGCATGAACTACATTAAAAAAACAAAAAAACCTATAAAGGAGTGTATCAAGATCACCATAGTTTCAAAAACTTAGAAGATTAGAAAGCTTAGTATTATAATGTAGTATAGTAAAAAAAATATTATATTCATGGCACAAATGTATTTGATTAACTATCTAAAAATATTAAGACAAATATTTGTAAATTGATTATAAATAATAATTAAGTATAAATTAATATCATTTAATTATATTATTATATTCTAATTTGGTTAAAATAATTAAAACATGTTGTTTGTAAGACACCCTAAATTAATAATTTACTATTAATTTTGTTGGAAAAATATTTTAAGTATTATTTTATTATTTTTGACACAAAAGTGAAGAATAAAACATTTTTATTTAATAAAATATCTTGAAGGGGGACAAAAGTGGATATAGTTGTTAAAGAGTGTTTGTTGACCCAAAAGAGGAAAAGACATGTGGTTGAAGCCACTAAGTGAGAACTCAAGATGTAGGAGGCATCATCCCCAAAAATTAGGTCACAACTCCTAGTAGAGTACTAATGAGAAGGAGGCTCATAAATGACAAATTCCTAAGAAAAATTCGATATATTACTATGTCCATGAGCAGCAGGAGGCTAGCATTGGATGAGGATTAAGTCTGTGAATGCAAGAGCTGGCACATTGAAGGATTGTGCTCTTGTGGTTTCAAACATGCTCAGGGGTTCTGGAGTAAGTAACTTATATTCTCTCGGAGTTGGTTGGGAGGAACACCTTGTCCACTTTTGTTTTCCTAGCATTGGTGCCAGGTTCATAATTTTCAATGTTTGTAGAATGTGTTTTAAATTATAGATCTAAAGAAGATTAATGTAGATTATAGTCTATATCAGTTATCCTAATGATTCCATGCTTAAATATTTAGAATTCTGATTCCTTTCGAAATTTGAATCCTACACCTAAAATAGATTGGAATCGTCTGTTTCTAATTAGCATCATGTATTTCTAAATTTAACCGTCTATTTCCCATTTGTATCAATTATTTGCAAAATATTCCAAAGTTTGTATTTACAAAACTAAATGTATACTGGATCTCTAATCATTCTAGAATTTATCTATTTTATCATATTTAAACCACGGTAAGGATTCCATAAAAACTCATAAGTATATACAGATAGAGTATCATCCAAATTCTTACACAAATAGAAGTATTAGGATTCAATCCTTTTTTTATAGTATAGATCTATATTATTTAATATATATGAATGGATTTCAGTTAATAATATTAACATTATACAACTATAGGATTTCAATTAAAATATTCTAATAGAATAATGTTTACATAGCTAATCATCAGAGTATAAGACTATAACAAAACACATTATGGATTTAAATCACAGATCTACATTAATACAACTAACAAATTATATAAATTGCAGATTTATAACAATTCAACTATGAAATCACTTAATACATTTTGTGCTAGATTTTGTGAAACAAACACACAGATCGAAGATCCTAATTAGCATTATTAACATCCACAAATCGTGTGTAGGATAGTGAAGAAAACAAATCAAATCAAATATATTAATTTCACTGAATGATATGCTAGCTATCATAACTCTGTTTACGACATCAAAAACTCATTCGCAAAACCAATATCGTTTTCCATCCAACCAGAGCTATCATCAATACACGAGTCTTAAAATATAATGATATTAAATACTGCTTAAGAAATCACAAACCCTATGGGTCGTATCAAATGATGCAACAAACATCATAAGGATAGGGCCATAAGTCCACATAATGGCTACCCTAGTTTACATAGAGGCAAAGCTTCGATAGAGTCTTCATATACAACCGTCGTGTTCATCACACGATCCCAACATTTATAAACAAGGGTACAAACTATAAAACAAAGGTAGTATTACTCAAGTCCGTAAGACAATAAACAATGGTTGCCGGATGTTTTAACACCAAAATTATATATATATATATACACACATAGAGAAGACAAAAACGATAATTGAATTTGCACAGCCGAAGTCCGACACTCTTTTCTTTTAAAAAACAACACACATATATTACCAATGGCTTCCACAGTAAATCAAAATACCGACGTTAAAAAAATTATTCCACTCACACCCTACCAAGATATAGTCTAAAATTGTTATATTACAGTGTTGTATTAATGCCTAAAGAGATGGAAAAAAGAAAACCCAAGAAGTGTTTATGAAAACATTTAGGAAATTCAAACACAAAACACTTATATTTTAAATCAATGTGGCTACTGTTTGGATCCTTTACGACTTCTACCAAGGATGAACTACAACCACAGCATGGAGGGGTTAGTATGGGTCATAATATTTAAATAAAAACTAGAGTATAAACCAAGGATGATTCGCAGACTTTACTTGGGCATTTGGAAATGCGACCCTCGGAGAAGGGGACCCTATCACCTCCCTCTCTAGCGCTGGAACCTCCATTAGTCCATTTCAATCAAAACAAACATCACATTATATGCTTTTAAACCAAATAATTAACTTGAAGTTAGAAAAACCTCACCTTGGTGAAAGGGCAGAGAGGGCTAGGGGTCAACTCCTTTGAATCACCCTTATCCCTCCTCTGTCTGCATTAAAAAAAAAAGAAAAACTCAGTCAGTTGCACTAAACATTTCAATACTAGAAAACGTCTTTTAAATTGAAAAACCTTAACTATAGATACTGTTCAATCATCGAGGTGGTGGAAAGGCATTTTTTTCTCTAGAGTCTGCCATGGAAGCCGAATAAACTCTTGTAAACACCTCGAGTAGGACACGAGAAGAAAAATGTTAACACTTGCATAAAAACAAGGATCAACACTTGGCAAACAAAATCAAAGCTCGACGGCCTTGCTGGGCACACAAATCTCTAAACAATCTCTTCTTCCACCTTAGTCAGGGAAGAGCCTTCACCTCATGCCGACTACTTAAAGAGGCGAAAACCACCTGTACAATCTCACCAGAACCAGAGCTCATCTATGTGTCTACTCACCAAAACAAACTTGAAAGTGAGGTTCTGAACACACAATTGGCACATTAAACTGGTATGAAAAACCTAGCTCTCATATTCACATATGGATGGTGGATGGAGCACCACGTAGCCAAGTACATGACCTAATTGCGTTGTCAACTCCTATCTAGGTCCTGAGTTAATTCCAAGGTGAACTAAGGACAACACTGTTAACCATCAACTGGAGCAATCATTAAAACTCTAATCATTGTGATTTCCTTTGGGGTTATAACCTATGCCAATAACCTTATTGGTGATATGACTATGAAATGCTATTCCTTCATGGTTTATGCCAAGGTCCACACCCTTTTCACACTATAAACATAGTGTTATATATAATGCTAATATCACCAAATTATTTAATCGATGTGGTACTATGTGACTTAGGTCATCAAAATATTATTACAACCATAGAATACTACTATGATTTAAAAGTATAAAATTACATTTCAAGCATCGTATTGTTTCTTGCCATTAACCTTTAACATTTTGTAGTCATCATATAACCATATGATATGGTATATACGCAATAAAAATTAAGGACCATAAAGAAGGTGGATTTAGGCCAAACCATGTAATATCATGCCAAGTATATGATCATTAACCCTCACTTTTTATTTATATAACAAGAGGTCAGTGTATGGAGGAACCGTACGCTTTACAAACCCTAAGCATCTTATGCTTAAGGGAAGGTCTTTACACACCGTAGTATAAACTATGGTAAGGCTAAGGCCTTTCAATTACAATGAAACTTATGGGTTGGGGTGAAGACCATGGATAGTCTCCCATGCCTTAGTCTTTTTTCATCCTATTATAAATATAAAACAATAAATAACAGTAATAAAATACATCACCTACGTAGACATGGTTGGAGGATTCAGAAGGAGCTAGCCATTGTAATCATCAGCAGAACCTGTCGTAACCAACATAACAAAGATATTAAAATTTTCAGAAATAAATCATAGAAATATGATAAGTAAGTATAGAAGTAATGCATGTAAAAAAAATTATTTACGATTTTTAGGTGTGTTACATAATTTTATTAGGGAACGATTACAACACCAGGTCTGAATCAGCTCAACATCTACACTAATAAAGAAAAATTAAAACTAATGTTTATTTTATTTCATGGTTTAAATTCTCTTACAAAACAAAAGGAGAAGGATAACTGTATTTTGCAGGAAAACATAGCAGATGTAGAGATGTGTGCAAAAGAAGAACACCACCCATAAAATCCTTTAAATCATGAAGAGGGGAGTTTAAGGGATGGGGAAATTTGGTTAGACTTGAACGAAAGTCAAGATAATAAATGTAAACTTAGAAGAACCATGAAAGAATTTTGATTAGATTTAAGAAAAGGTAAAGAAGATAAAGAACGAATTCTAAAAGCTCAGGAAGAATTAAATGGTATTCTGCTAGCTAAGATACATAACGATGAAAAGGAAAAAAACAAGGAATATGAAATTGAACTACCTACAACTGCACCTTACAAACGTAAGGGAAGGAAGCTAGAATATTCCAGCCATAAAGTTGAAACTTCAAGTGAAGAGAGAGTTAAACATCACTCAAGAAAACAACAAGAGTCAAGCGAAAGTAGTGATATTAACAAAATGAAAAAGAAATACAAAACCTATGAGGAAATATCTAGGGAGTTTAAGAAAATTAAATCACCAATGTTTAATGTGGAAATTGAGAAGGGAGAAGAGGCAGAAGTCTAGTTGTCCAAAATGAAAAAGTATTTCCAAATATACAACTACTCTAACAAATTAAAGGCTAAAATGGCCATCTATAATCTGACTGGAAAGGAAGATATATGGTGGGAGGATATAAATAAGGTTAAGGGGATAAAAGAAACATATGTAACTTAGAAAACATTTAAAAGTATTTTTAAAAGAAATTACTTATTAGAACAATATTATGAAGAAAACGCCAAAGAATTTTATGAATTAAGTCTAGGAGCCATGACTATGAAGGAACTCTGCAATAAGTTTCTAAGCCTTCTTCGTTATGTTTCTTACATATTTGATAAAAAACCTAAAATACAATGTTTTATCAGTTGTTTTCATATGATGTTCAAAGAAAGTATTGAGTATGATAACCCAAAGATGTTAGAGGAAGTGATGAAAAAGGAAAAATTTTGTTGCAACCAAAACAAAAATAAAAAGGAAAATGTACCAACTTGGAGGAGTAAAAGGACAAATAATTTTGACCCAAGAAAGAAACAGAATAAGTTTCAAAAAAATACAGGGAATACCTATACGGGGTATTAGGGTAATAACTACAAAATATTTAAACTGCAAACTTATGTACTAACAAAACCTCCTACCGTTCTTAATAAGAACCCAACATAAAAATAACCCTTAAACTGTTGGGACTGTGGAGGGCCACATTAGTTTAACTACTTCCCAGTAATAAAAAATAATTTTAATTTTCATTCCAGCTAGGAAGAAGTTACAGTTAGGGACATGGCAAGGAGCATGCCCATAATTTGCGTTGCATTGGAAAAATGGCAAGCAGATCATCAGAATTCTATGGTTGAAATTTAAGGTATGATAAACAATCAACCTATTTCTATTTTATTTGATCTAGGTGCAATCTTGAGTTATATATCACCTAGAATAGTTAAATTATGTAAATTAGTACCGAAAAAGTTTGATAAGTTGTGGCTAGTATAATTAGCGATCGGTACAAAACGAAAAGTCACTAGTCTTGTTAAGAATTGTAAATTGGTGATGAATGATTTAAATATTCTTCCTTTAGGTTCCTATTATTTTTCAATATAAATGGATTGGATAGAAGAACATAAATTAGTGTTAAATTGTTTCAAAAAAACCTTTACATGTACTAACTATAATGGAAACAATATAAAAGTAAAAGGGATCCCTAGGAAGGTTACAATCACTAAGAAATATCTACGTTACAAAAGAAAAGATCACTAAGGTTATCTATATAATGAATGATAATGAAAATGACAATAAACTTAAACTAGAAGACATACCAGTCTTGAAGGAGTTTGAAGACATATTTCTGGAAGAAGTCCGTGGACTTCCTCCAAAAATATACACTGACTTCACGATCGATCTCATACCTGGAATGATACCATCATAAAAATATCCTTACCAAATGGACATAATAGAACTTACAGAGCTAGAATCACACCTATAAGAATTAATTGATAAAAAGTACATTCGACCTATTGTCTCTCCCTGGGGAGTACCGTTGTTATTTGTGAAAAAGAAGGACGAAACCTTAATATTATGTATAGATTACCGATAGTTAAATGAACATTAAGAATTGTTACCTGCTACCCCGGATAGATGATCTATTTGATCAATTCCGTGAATCAACTATCTTTTCAAATATAGACTTAAGTTCTATTTATCATCAAGTACGAATAAAATATGAAGGTATCTTTAAAACAACATTCAGGACCCAATACGGTCACTACAAGTTTGTCATAATGCCTTTTGGGTTGATAAACGCACCTTCTGAATTCATGTGTTTAATGAACAACATCGTAAGTAGCTACCTAGATAATTTTTTGGTTGTATTCATTGACGACATACTAATCTACTCTGAGAATGAACAAGAACATAAGAAACATTTAAAGATAATTCTACAAGTAGTAAGAGAACAACAAATTTACACAAAGTTGAAAAACTATGATTTCTTTAAAGATACGATTCAATACATCGGACATTTGGTGTGCAAGGATGGAATCTCTGTCGATCCTGAAAAAATAAAGGCCATCACTGAATGGTCGGTTCCTAACAAGGTAACTGACATCAAATCATTTATGGAGATTACCGGGTTCTACTGAAAAATCATCAAAGGCTTTTTTAAGATTGCCTACCCCACAACTTCATTACAGAAGAGAAGTAAAAGGTTCAAATGGAATGAAAAATGCATGGAAAGATTTAACAAACTAAAACTTTTATTAACTATGACCATGATTCTAAAGATTGTTGATCCTTTCAAGTATTTCGTCGTATGTATCGACGCTTGCAAGGAAGGGTTAGGGGGAGTTTTATTACAAGAAAACTATGTTGAGGCATATGAATCTAGGAAATTAAAAAAACATGAGAAAAAATATGAGACATATGATTTAGAACTTCATGCCATAATTCATGCCTTGAAAATGTGCTGACATTACCTAATTGGAAGGAAATTGCTACTTATGTCAGATAACATAAGCCTTAAATATTTATTTGATCAACAAAATTTGAATGAGAGACATGAAAGATGGTTGTCATTTTTAAGCGATTATGAATTTGAAATCAAACACATAAAAGGAAAGGAACAAAAAGTGGTAGACACGCTAAGTTTTCATGCAAATTTACTGTTTGCAAGCAGCAACTATGAATTTGATCTGGAAAATCAGATCCTAAGTGTTGAAAATTACGATAGGGAATATCATATTTTAAAAGAAAACACTGTTGAAAATGAAAAAAATAAAGTAAAAACAAATTTCATACTAAATAAACAAGGACTTTTGCTGCATAAAAATAGGTTGTACATAGTAAACATAACCGAAATTAAACTTAGAGTTATGAATAACCTCCATAAACAACCATATTCATTGTATCCTGGATACCACAAAATGATCACCATGATCATAAAGGAATTCTTCTGGCCAAACATGAAGAAGGAAGTGGCAGAATACTTATCTCATTGTCTTGAATGTCAGCAAGTTAAGGTAGAGCATAAAAATCCATCTATATTGTTATAGGAACTACCCATTCCAAAATGGAAGTGGGAAACAATTAGTATGGATTTTATAACATGCCTACCAAATAATTTCTGACAACATGATTCAATCATGGTTGTAGTCAGAAAATTAAGTAAGGATAATAATTTTATTCGTGTTAAGTATATAAAGTTGTTAATATTGCAGATATTTTCATGAAAGAGATATTCAGGTTTCATGGTGTACCGAAGGTAATAGTCTCAGATAGAGACGCGAAATTTATAGGTAACTTCTAGAAATCTTTGTTTAAGGGTTTAGGAACACAATTGAATTTCAGTACTGCATATCATCCACAAACATATTGGCAAAATGAACGGGTAAATCAATTCTTAGAATATATGGTAAGGATGTATGTCATGGACAAACCAGGTAAGTGGGAATACTACCTACACTTTGTAGAATTTGCATATAATAATAATTTTCAAGTTTCTGTAGGTTTGAGTCATTTTGAAATATTATATAGATGCAAGGGTAATACTCCAATTTCATCGAGCAATCGAGTTGATAGATTAATATTAGGACCCTATTTATTAAAATATATGGAGCTAATTGTGAAATAGGTACAACAAAACTTGAAGGCTACCCAAGGCATGCATAAAAGTTATGCTGATTTAAAATAACTCCTTGAGAGTTCCAGGTAGGTGATCATGTGTATATAAAGGTAAATCCCAAGAAGAGTTCCTTGAAATTGGGAAAGTATTCAAAATTGGCACCTAAGTATTGCGGTTCATTTGAAATTTTAGCTAAAGTAGGGTCAGTTGCGTACCCGTTATCCCTACCACCCAATATTAAAATACAGAATGTGTTCCTTGTTTCTATTTTAAAAAGATGGGTGGAACCCGAAGGAGAGTTCCAAGTGGGACCATAGCGCATTCTCGATAGGAGAGAACTTTTACTTCGGAACTGTACAATCAGACAAGTCAAGGTTCGATGGAAGCACCTTAGTCCAAAAGAAGCTACTTGGGAGCTAGAAAGTAATACGCAGGAGGCATATCCATAGTTATTCCAAGAGAATTAAATGTAAGAATAAAACACAAAACTTATAACACCAAGGATTATGTTATCCTTTAAGGGGAGGTGTATGTAATACACCTTAAATTAATAATTTATTATTAATTCTGCTGGAAAAATATTTTAACTATTATTTTATTACTTTATTGTTTTTGACAGAGAAGTCAAGAATAAAACATTTTGTAATAAAACATTTTTATTTAATAAACTATGTTGAAGGGGGAGAAAAGTGGATATAGTTGTTAAAGAGTGTTTTCTAATCCACAAGAGGAAACTACATGTTTTTGAAGCCATTGAGTGAGAAATAAATATGCAGGAGGCATCATCCCCAAAAATCAGGTCATAACTCCTAGTTGAGTGCTAAAGAGAAGGAGGCTCATAAATGACCAAGTCCTAGGAAAAATACTATATATTAGTATGTCAATGAGCAATAGGAAGATAGAATTGGGAGAAAATTAAATATGTGAATGCAAGAAATTGCACATTGAAGGATTTTTCTCTTGTGGTTTAGCGAAAAGACTCAGGGGTTCTAGACCAAGTAGCTTGGTTTCTCTAGGAGTTGGTTGGGAGGAACAAATTATCTACTTTTGTTTTCCCAACATTGGTCCCACGTTCATAATTAATGTTTAAATTTTTTTAGAATGTGTTTTAAATTCTAGATCTGAAGAATATTAATGTATAATCTAGTCTGTATTAGTTATCCTAATGATGCCATGCTTAAATTTTTAGAATTATGATTCCTTTTGAAATTTGAATTCTGCACCTAAAATAGATTGGAATCATCTGTTTCTAATTAACATCATGTATTTCTAAATTTAAACATCTATTTCTTGTTTGTATCAATTATTTCCAAAAACTTCCTTAGTATGTATTTACAAAACTAAATGTAGACCGAATCTCTAATCATGCTAGAATTTATCTATTTTATCAGATTTAAACCACAGTAAGGATTCCATAAATACCTATAGGTATACGGAGATTTAGTATCATCCAAATTATTACACAGATAGAAGTAGTAGGATATAATCCTTTGTTTATAGTATAGATTTGTATTATTTAATATATACAAATGGATTTTACTTAATAATATTAACATTATACAAATATAGGATTTCAATTAAAATATTTTAACAGAATGATGTTTACATAACTAATTGTGAGAGTCTAATCCAATAACAAAACATATTATGGATTTAAATAGAAGATCTACAGTAATCCAAAAAAGAGATTATATCAATCACAGATTTAAAATAATTCAACTATGAAATCACTTAACACAATATGTGCTAGATCTTGTGAAACAAACATACAGATTGAAGATACTAATTAGCATTATTAACATCCACAAAGCATGCACTAGATAGTTAAGAAAAAAATTCAAATCAAATCTATTAATTTCACTAAGTGATATGGTAGCTATCACAAATATATTTACGGCATTAAAAACTCAGTGACAAAACCAGTATCGTTTTCCATCCAACCAGAGCTATCATCGATAACTGAGTCTTAAAATACAAATATCATAACTATTACTTAAGAAATCACAGACCATATGGGTCATATCAAATGATGCAACAACCATCGTAAAGATATGGGCGTAAGTGCACATCGCGGCTACCCTAGTTTACACAGAGGCAAATCCTAGAGAGAGTCTTCACATACAACCATCATGTTCATCACACGATCCCATCATTTACAAACAACAGTACAAACTATAAAATAAAGGTAATATTACTCATGACCATAAGACCATCAATGATGGAAGCCAAATGGTTTAACACCAATAGTATATAATAACACAAAAAATCGATAATTGAATTTACACAGCCGAAGACCGACACTCTTTTATTTTAAAAAACAACACACACACACACACACACACTCGTATTAAAGAGTGGTTGTAAGACCATCGTCATTGACTTCCATAGTAAATCAAATACCAATGTTAAACAGTATGGCACCCAAACTGTTCTAGGGTATAGTGTAAAAATGTTACATTACAGTGTTGTATTAATAGCTAAAGAGGAGGCACAAAACAAACCTAAGAAGGATTTATAAAAACTTTTATGAAATTCAAAACCCAAAACACTTATCTTTTAAATCAATGTGGCTACCATGTGGAGCCCTCAAGACCTCTTCCTAGCATGACTTGCAACCACAACATGGAGGGATCAATATGGGTCATAATCTTTAAAGAAAAAACATATTATAAGCTTGGGATGAGTCACAGAGTTTACTTGAGTGTTTGGAAATGCGGGTCTGGGAGGAGGTGACCCTATTGTTATGGAGAGAAAATTCCTATGGATTGGGGTGTACCACAATAGACATCTTTGACAGTAGAAATCAATCTTTCCCAATGTGCAAGAGAGACCAAATATCTAACACTAAGGGATATCAAGTCGTACCCTATTCCAGACGGTTGAAGTAGATCCCGGTTGAGCCTTCCAATTCACGCTTGTATTATCAATTCGCTCTCAACAACATCAAACAAGACAAGCATGCTATATAATAGTGTGTTAGACCTACTCTAGCATATATATTCAATGATGCATAAACAATTAAACATATCCATGGATTCAATATTCATATTCAATTGCACATACTTGGATAGGAAAAGATATTTCTATTAATAAAATCATATATTACAATAGTGACAACCTCTATCGGCACGTCTATGAACTGGAGAAATTGAGTCCTCCACCTGGGCCTCCAACACCTCAATCCTCCATCTCTTGATAGCAAGCTCAAAAGAAAAGGAAAGCTTGGGAAGAACACAAAGTGCTCGAAAGGGACAAAGGGATGTAGACTCAAGTATAAGCAAGCTATGGCAACAATGGACTATAGTTTCCTTTCTCTTCCATTCCTCCTCTTCAATGTATCCAAGGGGTTCCTTATATAGCACTCCGAAGGGGTAATGGAGAGTCAAATCCAAGCAATCTCAAGGCATATGGAAGGCCAAGAGTCAAGTGGTTCAGACACATGTCAAGGAAAACTCTAAAAATATTTGGACTTATGCACACATACTGATGTACGTGGGTTTGAGGTCAATATACTCTTATATACGTGAATAGAAAGCTCACAAGCAAAGGAAAGCTTGGGAATAACACAAAGTGCTCCAAAGGGACAAAGGGATGTAGACTCAAGTATATGCAAACTATGGCAACAATGGACTATAGTTTACTTGCTCTTCAATTCCTCCTCTTCAATGTATCCAAGGGGTTCCTTATATAGCACTCCAAGAGGGTAACAGAGAGTCGAATCCAAGCATTCTCAAGGAATTTGGAAGGCCACAAGTCAAGTTATTTAGACTCCTATGAGGAAAACTCCAAAAACATTTGGACTTATGCACACATATCGATGTACGCGGGTTTGAGGTCAAAAGTAGTGTGTACACGCGAGTATGGGATTAAAAGTCATGTACAAAAATAAACAGATGTTTTTAAGGGATGAACTTGGATCATCAAAGGATAATATGAGTCCATGGGGTCTAAAGAGTCTATAAAGGGACAAGGAAGGCCATTAATATGTGATCAACTGTGTGTGGTTAAATATGCTATAACATATTCCCCCTAATGTGTGAGGTCAGAGGGGTAACATAATGGCTGAAACAAATTATAAAACCCATCCCAGAAGTGGAGTAATGAAGACACAGGTGGAAGAACCAGCCACTCATCAGTACAATACAATGATAAATATCTGCATATGACTGCAAATACATAGAGCAGTCCTGGATACATAAGAGTACAATGGCCATGAATAGGTATGTTATACAAAATGTGACATGTGTGGTCATCGCCATGTACAATATACAATAGATCAGAATCTCCGTAGTGGATGAAGATGTACAATTGATCAATATATCCATAATGGATAAATATACACAATGGATCAATATCTCCATAATAGCTGAAGATGTATGATATGCACTGGAATCAAATCACGAGAGTTGGATTCTCATGAACACTGGAACGATGAAGGAGGTAGAATATATGGAATGCCACCAATCCGGAAGGTCTTCTACATGAAATGCTATGTGTACATGTCCTGCTATGTGAATAGATGTATCGAGGTCAAACATAGTAGTTCATTTTCCGATTACCGATCATTGATGTATACCATTAACACATGCAAGATCACCCATCGATAATGAAAATGGGAATCAAGGTACAAAGTGAAATATAACAAGTACGGATAAATGTGTCAAGGTCGAATGCTTGGAATAATACATCGATCAGGGGACATTGATGTATTCTCAAAACTGTCGATGGCAAGAGAAACTACCACTCATGACTGTAAGTCTCAAGGCACTCAAATGAATCTAGAATCCTATTCTAGAATAAGTGTTCTGATGTCGATGGACTGGAATCTGCTGAAAGGAGGGAATTAAGGCATCCCCTATCAACCAACACGAGGTCATGTGCATGAATGAGTAATAGTACTGGGAATGGCCAACATGAAAAGTCAATATAACTGAGGAATGACCGACTAAGGCTTCAACTTCCTTCGAACAAGAGCATAAAGGAGAATGGTGATTGAAGGTAGGCAGCATGGACTCGATATGAAAAATGGGACATCTCTTTGACATAGGAGGCATCAATAGAGGCTCCATAGGGACTGTAAGCTTAACCATTCAATGGAGATAAACTCAGAGTAATGAGTACAACTCCTAAAGTCAAACTAATGCCCAACCAAGAGACGTGATATACAGTGCTCTGTTCAAAGGCGACACAACTCAACTATTACCAAAGATAACATCTTTTCCTGTCCATATTTTTGGTTTTTTTGACTTTTTTGGAATTTTTCAGATATTTTGAAAAGCTTGAAAAAAGAATAAAAGTTATTTATGGTACAAATCTAGGATAAGACAAGTTTCAGAGGACAAGAAAACTAGTTCCAAGCAGTTGAACATGTCTATGCTCAATGCAAGGATATATGTGCAGGATAACAACACTCGGGGGAAGGTCTCCTCCTGGTAAAAGGGATGATAAAGCTGCAAAATATATATATAAATGATCTTCTTGGCTAGACATGAGACAAGCTCAGGCTATATGGATAATAACTCAAAGTCAGGGAGTCGACATAAAGCTCAAGAAGGAAAGCAAAACTCATGAAAATGAAATTACAAATTGATATATACAAGGGAGTCCCAAGGGAAATAGCCAACATAAATTTCAAGAGGAGTATGAATCTCTTGCTCAAAGACATCGCGTGACTAAAAGGACTCCCACAACCTAAAGGAGAAATTTCGGCATGGGCACCAAATGCAATATGGGATCTAACTAGGGTGCCCATGTAGAGTAAAGCTCTACCATTCACATAATGCCACTTCTAATGACAACAAGAAGGTTATGTGACATGGTGGAATGGGTTCGTACCTAAGGTTAAGATGAAATGATCATAAGGTCATGCAAAATGTAGGCGGATGTGAAATCATAACCTATATGCCACTTTAGACATGATACCTATAATAGACATGAACTGGTTGAAGTCTTGGTCAAACTGCACTCAAAATGGGCTCCTAAAACATCATATTAGTCCAAACGGTCCAAAATGGTCAGAAACGGTAAAAAACTATAGGTAGTGGGAACAATTTTCAAAAATTTTTCTATTAAATATTGAAAAATTAAAAATTTTCATACCATTTGAAAATTCATCGACCATAGTGCATTTGTGTCCAGAATTTCAAGAGCTGATTCTGGGAGCATTGTCCGATGAAATCACTTCGTGTTTGGTCCAGGTAATTCCCCAAGCCCTTCTCTTTCTCTTTAATGCAATTTTTTTTAATTTTAGTGGTCAATTTTTTTGTTTAATCCAACCCAAAATGTGTGTTTCAGCCCACAGGGAAATTGGGTCTTTTTCCATGTATAGGGATAGGTATACATGGAAAAGACCATGATACCCACGTACATACATGGTTGTTCTCAAAATAGTCGTGTATAGGGCCATAGATGTGATTTTCAAAGTGAAATACTAATGAAACTCAAAACGTTTTGTGCTTGATGGTGCTAGAATGGAGAGAGATGAAACATGGTGATGTTGAGGAGGCAGTACAAGGAGATCTAATGGCTCAACAAGCACTGAGGGCTTGTGGGTTGTATAAGTTTTGGTGCCTTGGTATCTTAAGAGACAAGCAAAGACTACTCCGGCTGCAAGTAGACTACTGGGATCCAGATTCTGAAAGCTTTCAGTTGGATGGGATGCCACTCAACATTGAGGTTGAGGACATATATTTTATAACAGGTTTGTCCCAATGAGGGGAGGTGATGAACCTCCAATCCTGTGGGCCAGGAGGTGGGATGACTATGGAGGAATACATAGTTTTGTATTTCTTTCCTGATATAGAAAATGTTGGGACTAAGATCCCAACAAATGTAGTTCAAAACCTAGGGCTTAAAGCCATACTGTTGGCATTAGGCAGGATCGCAGGTTTGGAATCACTCCACTAGGCCTCCATACCACTGATTTTCTATGCAGTAGAATGTATGCAACCTATGATAGATGACTAGAATACCTCACTGCTAAGAAACATGTAGCAGCAATCGAGTGACGGCAAGATGGGAAGGGTACAAAACTTTGGGTTCAACAGTATACTGAGTGTGTTATTTTTTGAGAGGGTACCAGGGATAAGACCTAGAGTTGACATTCCTCCACATGGAGTCAGGGATCCGACTCAGCTACATTGGGCCAATGTCATGCAGAGACTAGGAGGAGGAAGAGTGGCCAACCCCTACCCAACCGAATTCTTTCTCTGGTGGTGGAGACAGATCATCACCATAGATGACTACCCCTATGTAGGAAAAGACTTATGTGGAGATCCAGATATGCCTCTACCACTAGGATCAACATATGGAGACATAGGTAACAAATCCAACCTCACTTTTGTTTTTTGAGTTATTAATGTTTTTGGTATTTTTTGATATATGAAATCAAAATACATGTTTTTGGTGTGACGACAAATAATGAATCTCTATCATGTACATGCAGATGTGGGACCATGAGGTCGAGAAGGATTTCCTCGTCATCGATGGAGGGGAAGAGGCGATGAGATAATGAGTGTGGATGTGGAGCGGATGCTCGAAAGCATTCACACAAACTTCGTTCGCTTGACACACAGGGTTCCCATGGTGCAAGTCAAGGACTTGCTTGAGGCTATGCAGCACCAGGTGGTTGGAGTACCACGGGCATGGGTACAATTATTCCATCGGCCAGATACAACCGTGTTGTGCTGCCATGATGAGAACCCTCCTCCACCTTAGGATTAGAGACCTATATGTATATTTTGTATGACCTTGTAGTATATTTTGGCGGCTCGAAAGCCCCAATTTTTGTATATGAAAAAATATTTATGATTATCGATTATTTATTCTATTTATATGTGTAAAATGTGTTTGTGAAATTATTATGGTCTGTGAAACAAATGGAAACCTAGTACATAGTTAGCATATGCATCAGAAACTTGATTAAAATTTCTCGGAACATGAATGTATGTTATACTCTCAAATTGTCGTTCTAGCAATATTACATGCAAGAATCTTTATAACAATGTCAGATCCCTAATACAATACAAGCCATTAAGTTGTGAAACCACTAATTGCGAATCAAGATGTACCTAAAGAGAAAGAACACCATATGACATGACAACCTGCAATAACTCAACCACCGCATTATATTCAACAACATTGTTCAACAAAGGTCGTAAACATACACCTCCTGAAGACAACACTTGACCCGTAGGATTATAGATCACCCAAGTAGACGAAACTGAGTTTTGAGTGTGGTGGTTAGAGCCATCAGTGAATACTATGTAAATAGAAGACTCCATCGACATCTTCCATAACAAAAAAAATCTAATCAACAAACCTGATCACCATCAGAAGACCTAACTATGTAATGCAAAAATGTACAATAATATACAAAACGTCATCCTTGGCTGAAGATCATACATAGTAATTTTTAATATAGAGCCCATTTCAGGCTCTGATAAGGCTGTCTCTTTGTAATCCAGCAAATCATAGGCCCCTTTATATAAGACATGATTAACCACGTAAGGACCATGCCACATCGGGATGAACTTTTTTGCCCCCAAGGGTTCCTTAGCTTGATCCCATAAAAGGACCAAGTCACCTTCACTAAAATTCCTATGATGGACAAACTTATCATACTGGAACTTAATGCGATGCTTTTTAACCTCAAGAGCCACCAAAGAATCTCGATGCTGCTCATCAAACTGCTCCAAGTGGACCAGACGTTCTTCCAATGCGGAAGTCTTTGGTAAAAGCTCCACTACTAACTTCAAAGAAGGGATTTCGCATTCAACCGGTAATACTGACTCCACCCCATTCATAAGTTGATAGGGAGAAAAACCGATGGCAGTATTGAACATGGTTCTATAGGCCCACAAAGCAGAATACAACATGATATGCCAATTATTCTTGCTCTGTGCGATGGTTCGTTGGAGAATGGACTTAAGTGACTTGTTCACTACTTCAACTTGTCCATTAACTTGAAGGTAATAAGAAGAGGAGTTCTCTTTATTATATCCTAACTTCAAGACAACTCTTCCATCATTTTGTTTTAAAAGTGCCTGCCATGGTTAGAGACAAGCTCCCTCGGAATTCCAAACTGGGTGATAATCTGCTTAAATACGAAATGAGAAGCTATTTCACCGCCATATTTGATAGTAGGAATAGCCTCTGTCCATTTCATAAAATAATCCACAGCACAATAATATGATGGTGCCCCCCAGCCTAAGTTGGGTTACAATCCATAAAATCAACCCTCCACTTGGTGAAGGGATCGATGGTAATAATAGGACACTGGTACAGAGAAAACTTCCTATGGATTGGGGTACCACAATAGACAGAGTAACCGTAGAAATCATTCCCTTCCAATATGCAAGAGAAATAAAATATCTAACACTAAAGGATCTCGAAACATACCTTATTCTGGATGGTTGATGTAGATCCCCATTGAGCTTTTCCAATCCCGCTTGTGTTAACAATTTTCTCTCTCAACAATTAGCAAAGAAGACAAGCATTCTATACAATTGTGTTATACCTACTCTAGCATATATAATCAATAATTCATAAGCAATTAAAATAATCCATGGATTCAATATTCATTTAAATGCACATCATTGGACAAGAAAAGATATTTCTATTAATATAAATCAGAGATTACAAGAATGACAACCTCTATCGGCACGTCTGCGAACCGGAGAAACTAAATCCTCCACTTGGGCCTCCACCACCTCAATCATCCATCTCTCAATAGAAAGCTCACAAAAAAATGTAAGCTTGGGAAGAACACCAAGTGATCCAAGGGATAAAGGGATGCAAACTCAAGTATAATCAAGCTATGACAACAATGGACTATAGTATTCTTGCTCTTCAATTCCTCTCCTTTCGATGTATCCAAAGGGTTACTTATATAGTGCTTCAATGGGGTAATGGAAGGTCAAATCCGAGCGATCTCAAGGCATATGGAAGGTCAAAAGACAAGTGACTCAGATCCACATCAAGAAAAACACCAAAAATATTTGGCCTTTTGCACACATCCTGATGTACATGGGATTAAGGGTCATATTCGCGTATATACAGAAGAATGGGTTTAAAAGTCACATATGGAAAATAAAAGGTGCTTTTAGGGATGATCATGGAAACATCAAAGGTACGAAAATGGTCCATGGGGTCCAAAGAGTTTGCAAAGGAACATGGAAGGCCATAAATATGTGATCTACCATGTGTGGTAAGATCAGCTGTAACATATGCCCCCTAATGTGTGAGGTCAGAGGGGTGATACGATGGAAAAAATACATTATAAGTCCATCCCAGAAGTGGATTGATGAACAACCAGGTGGAAGAACCAACCATCCAGCAATATAGTACAAATATCTTTGCATATGACTGCAAGTACATATAGTAGTCCCAGATACATAAGAGTACAATGACCATGAATATGCATGATACAAAATATGAAATGTGTGGTAATTTCGATGTACAATATACATATATCAGAATATCCATGATGAAGATATACAAAGTATCATGATCTCCATGAAAGTTGAAGATATACAATGCATCAAGATCTCTAGAATGGCTGAAGATATCTGACATACACTAGAATCAAGTCGCGAGAGCTGAAATATCATGAACACTGCACGATCAAGGAGGTATCATATTTGGAACACCACCAATCTAGAAAGTCTTCTATATAAACTGCTACGAGTAAATGTCCTACTATGTGAATAAAGGTGTCTAGGTCGAACATAGTAGTCCATCGTCTGATTACTAGTCATTTATGTATACCGTTAACAGACGCGAGATCACCCAACGATAATGAAAATGGGAATCAAGGTACTAGAGTGCAAACTCACAAGTGTGAATAAATGTGTTGAGGTCGAACACTTGAAATAATCCATCGACTAGGGGACATTGATGTATTCCCAAAACTGTCGATGGCAAGACAACCTGCCACTGATGACTACAAGTCTCAAGGCATTCAAAATGACTCTAGACTCCTATCCCAGAATAAATGATCTGAAGTCGATGTGATGAAATCTGCCGGAAGGAGGGCATTAAGGCATCTCCCATCATCCAACATGAGGTACTCAAAAAATATGTATAATGTGGAAGGATTTGATCATAATGTGCACAAACCAATACCAATACGAGGAATGGCCAACTCAATTTTCAACTTCATTCGATCAAGAGCATAAAGGTGAATGGTGACTGAATGTAGGAAGCATAGACTTGATATACAAAAAATGGGACATCTCTATGACACAGGAGGCATCAACAGAGGCTCCGTAGGGACTGGAAGCTTAACCATTTGGTGGAGATAAAATCAGGGAAATGAGTATAGCTCCTAAAGTCAAACTATTAACCCAACCAATGGATGTGATATATAGTGCTCTATTCGAAGGAGACACGACTTGATTGCTACCAAAGATAACATCTTTTCTTGTCCGGCTTTTTGGTTTTTTGAATTATTTTTTTGACTTTTTCAAATATTTTTCAAATATTGAAAAAGAATAAAAGTGCTTTATAGTTACAAAATAGGAGGAGATGAGTGTTAAAGGGAAAACAAACTAGTTCTAAGCAGCGAAACATACCTATGCTCAATGCAAGGAAACATGTGTAGGATAATGACACTCGGGGGAAAGTCCCCTCCCATAAAAAATGGGGAATCAAGCTGCAAAAGATATATAAAATGGCTATGTGTGGCTAGACATGAGACAAGCTCGGGCTATATGGCTGATAATAAAAGTTAGGGAAGCCAGCATAAGGCTCAATAAGGCAAGCAAAACTCATGATAATACAATTACAACTTGACATAAGGGAGTCCCGGGAAAAAGGATAGTAAAAAGATCAAGAGGAGTATGAGGATCTTGCGCAAAGTCACGGAGATACTATAAAAAGGACTCCCACACCCTAAAGGAAAAATGTCGGCATGGGCACCAAATGCAAAACAGGAGCTAACTAGGGTACCCATGTATGGTGAAGCTCTACCATTCACATCATGTCACTTATAAAAGCAACAAGAAGGTTCCATGACAAGATAGAAAGGGTTCGTACTTATGGTTATAATGAAACGGTCATAAGGTCACTGAAAGTGCAAACAGATGTGAAACCTAACCTATATTCCAGTTTAGACATAATACCTAAAATTGACATGAATGAGTCAAAACCATGGTCAAACCGCACTCAAAACGGACTCCTACATCATCAAATTAGTCCAAAACGGTCCAAAATGGTCAGAAACGGTCAAAACTATAGACAGTGGGTAAAAATTTTCAAAAAATTTCTATAAATAGTAAAAAATTTAAAAATTCCATATCATTTGAAATTTTTACCCATTTAAGCTCAAAAGTTCCAACTCGAATTCAGGGAGCATCATCCGGTGAAATTCGACACCGTTTGATCCAGGAAACTCCTCATGTCCTCCTCTTCCTATTCCATGCAATTTTTTTTAGTTTTCATGGTCCATTTCATTTTATAGGCCATCCTAAAGTGTGCGTTTCATCCCACATGGGTATCGAGGGTTTGTCCGCATATAGGGCTGGCCATACGTAGAAAAAATTCCCAAACCTGCATACATACGTGGCTATTTTGCAAAAAGTCGTGTAAGTGGCCGCGAATGAGGTTTTCAAGGGTAAATAATGATGAATATCTTGTTTTTTGTGTAGGATGTTTTTAGAATGGAGGGAGAGGGAACATGGTGATGTAGAAGAGGCTGTGCAAGGTGATTTAATGGCCCAACAAGCCTTACGTGCATGCGGCTTGTAGAAGTTTTGGTGTCTTGGCAGCTTGAGGGCCAAACCAAGACTCTTGTAGATGCTAGTGGATTACTGGGATCCAGACTCTAAGTCTTTTCACATTGACGGGATGTCACTCAGTATATAAATTGAGGAGATCTACTTTATCAATGGATTATCCTGATAAGAAGAGGTGGTAAATATCTGATCTCATGGACTAGGAGGTGGATTGACTATCGATGAGTACATTACAATGTACTGATTTTCAGACACGTAAAAGGTTGGGAGTCAAATCCTGAAAAATTCGATCTATGTTCGGGGACTGAAGGCCATACTATTGGCACTCAATAGGACAGCCAGCTTAGATTCACTCTACCAGGCCTCTCGGCCACTGATGGTGGAGTGTATGAGACCCATAGTGTATGACTGGAGCACTGCACTGTTGAGCAACATGAAGCAACAGCTCAGTGATTGCAAGAAGGGCAGGGTGAGAAACTTTGGTTTCGGTAGCATACTGAGCACATTCTTCTTTGACCATGTATCGGGGCTAAGCCCTAGAGTGGACATTCCTCAACACGGAGTTCGAGACCCGGCTCAACAATGTTGGGAAAATGTTATGCGCAGAATGGGCGGAGGTAGGGTGGCTAATCCCTACCCAACGGATTTCTTTCCATGGTGGCTGAGGCAAATCATAGCCATCGATGACTATCCCTATGCAAGGATATATTTCCCTGGAAATTCGGACATGCCCCTACCACCAGGAGCAGCATATGGTGACATAGGTAATGAATCCCAAACCCACTTTTTAAGTTTTTTGAATTATTAAATTTTTATTGTTTTGATATTTTGACTCAAAAGACATGTTTTGGTGTGACGAAACATAGTGAAAATATGTCATGTGTATGTAGATGTTGGACCATGGCGGATGGATGGTTTCCCTTGTCATAGATGGAGGGGAAGAGGAGACGACATCATGGGTGTGGATGCGGAGCAGATGCTCCAAAGCATTCACACAAAGCTCGTATGCTTGACACACAGGGTACCCACGGTGCAAGTTGAGGACTTGCCTGACGCCATGCAGCGCTAGGTGTTCGGTGTACCATGGGCATGGGTTCAATTATTTCGACGGCTAGCTAGAGCCATGGTGTGTTGCCATGATCAGAACCCCCCTCCTCCTCCTCAGGCTTAGAGACCTCAAAGTATTTCTTTTTGTACTACCGTGTATTATATTTTGGTGGCTCGGAAGCCCCAATTTTGTATTATGAAACTTATGTATTATGGCGTCACATTTTGGATGTTAATGAAAAACTTTTATGATGATCGATTTTATTTATTTACATGTGTGCAAAAATGTATGTTTGTGATATGCTTATGGTCTATGAAACAAATGCCAATCTAACACATAGTTAGCATATGAGTCATCAACTTGATTAAAAATTCTTGAAACATGTATGTATGTTATATTTTCAAATTGTCATTCTAGCAATCTCATACGTAAGAATCTTCGTAATAATATTGGATCCCTAATACGATATGAGCCATTAATCTATGAAAACACTAACTACAAATCAAGACGTACCTCAAGAGAGAGAACACCATGTGAAATGGCATCACGCAATAACTCAAATAACGACACTATATTCAACAACATTGTTTGAAGAAGGCCATAAAGATACACCTATTGAAGACAATACTTGACCCGTAGGAGTATAAATCACCCAAGCAACCAAAGCTAAGTTTGAGTGTGACGGCTATCACCATCAGCAAATCCTGATGTAAATGGAATACTCCATCAAAATCTGTCATAAGAAATGGAAGCTAATCAACAAACCCGATCACCATAAGAAAACCTAGCTATGCAACTCAAAATCTATACAATAATATACAATAATCAGCCCTAGCTGAAGATCATGCATAGTATTTTTTAAGATAGAGCCCATTTCTAGGCTCTGCTAAGGTTGTCCCTTCATAATCCAGTAGCTCATAGGTGCCCTTCTCTAACACACATTTAACCACGTAAGGACCATGCCACATGGGATTAAACTTCCCTGCCTCCAAGGGTTCTTTAGCTTGATCCCACAAATGGACCAAATCACCTTCGCTAAACCTCCTCGGATAGACAAAATTATCATATTGGACCTTGACACCATGCTTATTTAATTCTACAGCCACTAAGGCATCTCAGCACTACTCATCAAGCTACTCTAAGTGGACCAAACGTTCCTCCAATGCAGAAGTGTCTGGTAAAATCTCAATAGCTAACCTCAACGAAGGGATTTCACATTCAACTAGCAAGACAGACTCCACCCCATCCATAAGTTGATATGGAGAGAAACCAGTGGCAGTATTAACTGCAGTTCTATAGGCCCACAAAGAAGGATATAACATGATATGCCAATTCATCTTGCTTTGTGCGATGTTTCATTGTAGAATGGACTTAAGTGATTTATTCACTGCTTCAACCTGTCCATTCGCCTGAGGGTAATAAGAATATGAATGCTCCTGCTTATACCCTAACTTTGAATCTAACTCTTCCATCATTTTATTCTGAAATTTCCTACCATGCCTAGTGACAAGCTCTTTCGAAATGCCAAACTGAGTAATAATTTGGTTGAAAATGAAATGCACAGCTGTCTCACCGTCGGATTTAATCTTGGGCATAGCATCTGCACATTTTTTGAAATAATCAACAACCACTATAATGTGATGATGCCCCCCATCCAAATCTATGTTGCAATATATAAATTCAAGTCCCTGCTTGGTGAATGGACCAACGGTGATAATAGGATGTAACGGGGAAATATGTGAGCGCATATTGCATGCAAACACCTGGAAAGGGTGGCACTTCTTAACTGCATTAACACAATCTTTGAAGATCGAAGGCCAGAAATATCCTGCTCTCAATATTTTTTGGGTTGTAGAAATCCCGGATAAATGACCACCACATGCCCCTCAATGGCAATCATTTAGCACAACCTCAGCCTCATCAAGGGGTAAACAATGACGCAAAATGGAATCTACCCCATGGTGGTACAAAGTGTTATCAACTATAAGGTAGTTCTTAGCTACATGGTGTAATCTCCATTGCTCGTCTTGTGAAAAGTGAGTAGGGACTTTCAATGTTTGCAAACATACAATGATATCCCCATACCATGGTGTTACGAAGAAAACTTCCTATGGCTTGGGGTACCACAATAGATAGAGTAACCGCAGAAATCAATCCTTTCCCATATGCAACAGAAACCAAATATCTAACACTAAAGGATCTCAAAACATACCTTATTTCGAATGGTTGATGTAGATTCCCATTGAGCTTTTCCACTCTCACTTGTATTAGCAATTTTCTCTCTCAAAATTCAGCAAACAAGACAAGCATGCTATATAATGGTGTTAGGACTACTCTAGCATATATAATCAATAACATATAAGCATTTAAAATCATCCATGGATTCAATACTCATTTAAATACACATTATTGGACAGGAAAATATATTTCTATTAATATAAATCAGAGATTACAATAGTGACAACCTTTGCCAGCACGTGTGCGAACAAGAGAAACCGATTCCTCCACCTGGGCCTCCACCAGTTCAATCCTCCATCTCTCGATAGCAAGCTCACAAGAAAAGGCAAGCTTGGGGAGAATGCAAAGTGCTCCAAGGGACAAAGGGATGCAGACTCAAGTATAAGCTATGGCAACAATGGACTATAGTTTTCTTTCTCTTCAATTCCTCTCTCCTTTCAATGTATCCAAAGGGTTCCTTATATAATGCTTCAATGGGGTAATGGAAGGTCAAATCTAAGCGATCTCAAGGGATATGGAAGGCAAAGAGACAAGTGACTCAGATGCACATCAAGGAAAACTCCAAAACCATTTGGTTTAAGGGTCATATCCACGTATATACGCAAGAATAGGTTTAAAAGTCGTGTATGGAAAACAATTCATGCTTTTAGGGATGATATCTAAAACATCAAAGGTAAAAAAATGGTCAATGGGGTCTAAAGAGTCTACAGAGGGACAGGGAAGGCCATAAATGTGTGATCCACCATGTGTGGTAAAATCAACTGTAGCAGATGCCCCCTAATGTGTGAGGTCAGAGGGGTGATACGATGGCCAAAATACATTATAAGTCCATCCCAGAAGTGGAGTGATGAAGAACCAGGTGGAAGAACCAGCCATCAAAAGTATAATATAGTAATCAAACTCTGCACATAACTGCAAGTACATATAGCAGTCCCTGATACATAAGAGTACAATGGCCATGAATAGGGATGATACAAAATATGACATGTGTGGTCATCACCACGTACAATATAGATAGATCAGAATATGCATGATGAAGATATACAAAGGATCATGATCTCCATGAAATCTGAAGATATACAATGGATCAAGATCTCCATAATGGCTGAAGATATCTGACATACACTGGAATCAAGTCAAGAGAGCTCAAATATCATGAACACTGGCACGATCAAGAAGGTAACATATATGAAATTCCACAAATCTAGAAAGTCTCCTACACAATCCGCTATGAGCACATGTCCTACTATGTGAATAGAGGTGTTGAGGTCGAACATAGTAGTCCATCGTCTTATTACCGGTATTTGATGTATACCATTAACAGACACGAGATCACCCACCAATAATGAAAATGGGAATCAAGGTACTAGAGTGCAAAATAACAAGTGTGAATAAATGTGTTGAGGTCGAACACTTGAAAGGATCCATCGATCAGGGGACATTGATGTATTCCCAAAACTTTCAATGGCGAGAGAACCTACCACTCATGACTGCAAGTCTCAACACACTCAACATGACTCTAGATTCTTATCCTAGAATAAATGATCTGAAGTCGATGGGATGCAATCCACTAGAAGGAGGAAATTAAGGCATCCCCCATCATCCAACATGAGGTACTTAGCAAAGTTGTATAATGTGGAAGTACTCGATCATAATGTGCATGAACCAATATCAGGACTAGGAATGGTCGACATGCAAAGTCAAGAGAACTGAGGAATGGCTGACTCAAGTTTCAACTTCCTTCGAACAAGAGCATAAAGGCAAATGGTGACTGGATGTAGGAAGCATAGACTCAATATACAAAACTGGGACATCTCTGTGACACAGGAGGCATCGACAGAGGCTCCATAGGGACTTGAAGCTTAACCAGTCGGTGAGTAAAACTCCTAAAGTCAAACTATTAACCCAAACAATGGATGTGATATATAGTGCTCTGTTCAAAGGCAACATGACTCGACTGCTGCCAAAGATAACAGCTTTTATTTCTAGCCTTTTGGTTTATTGATTTTTTCAGAATTTTTCAAATATTGAAAAAGAATAAAAGTGCTTTCTAGTTACAGACTAGGAGGAGACGAGTGTCAATGGGAAAACAAACTAGTTCCAAGCAGTGGAACATACCTATGCTCAATGCAAGGACACATGTGTAGGATAACGACACTCGCAGGAAAGTCCCCTCTCGGTAAAAAAATGGGGAATCAAGCTACAAAGGATATATAAAATGGATCTATGTGGCTAGACATGAGACAAGCTTGGGCTATATAGCTGATAATAAAAATCAGGGAAGCTATCATAAGGCTCGATGAGGCAGGAAAAACTCATGATAATGCAATTACAACTTGACATAAGGGAGTCCTAGGGAAAAATTCCAGCAAAAAGATCAAGAGGAGTATGAGTCTCTTGTGCAAAGTCATGGCGATACTATATCAAGGACTTCCACACCCTAAAGGAAAAATGTCGGCATGGGCACCAAATGCAAAAAAGTAGCTAACTAGGGCACCCATGTATGGTCAAGCTCTACCATTCACATCATGTCACTTATAAAACAACAAGAAGGTTCAGTGACAAGATAGAATGGGTTCATACCTAAGGTTATAATGAAATGGTCATAAGGTCATGCAAAGTGAAAATGGATGTGAAATCTAACCTATATGCCAGTTTAGACATAATACCTGAAATTGGCACGAACGGGTCAAAACCACGGTCAAAACGGTGCTCAAAATGGAATCCTACATCATGAAATTAGTCCAAAACAGTCCAAAATGGTCAGAACTGGTTCAAAACTATAGAAAGGGGGTAAAAAATTTAAAAAAATTCAAAAAATTTCTATAAATAGTAAAAAATTCAAAAATTCCATATCATTTGAAATTTTTACCCATTTGAGCTCAAAACTTCCAACGAGAATTTCGGGAGCTTTGATTGGCGAAATTCGACACCGTTTGTTCCAGGTAACTTCTCATGTCCTCTTATTCCATTTTCATGCAATTGTTTTCAATTTCCATGGTCAATTTTGATGTTTAAGCTAGTCTAAAATGGTCATTTTGGCCCATGCGGATATCGGGGCTTTTTCTGCATATAGGGCTAGCTATATGCCGAAAAACCGCCCAAAACCATGTACATACGTGACTGTTTTGCAAACAGTGGCATATGCAGTTGCGCACAATGTTTTTTAAGGTATATAATGAACAAAAAATACTTTTAATGTGCAGGATGGTTCTAGAATGGAGGGAGAGGGAACATGGAGATGTAGAAGAGGTTATTCAAGGTGACTTAATGGCTCAAAAAGCTCTACATGCAGGTGGTCTATATAATTTTTGGTGTCTTGGCAGCCTGAGGGCCAAACCAAGACTCCTGCAGATGCTAGTAGACTACGGGGATCCAGACTCAGAGTCTTTTCATATCGACGGGATGTCCCTCACTATAGAGGTGGAGGACATATACTTCATTACTGGATTATCCCGATGGGAAGAGGTGGTGAACCTACACTCTCATGGGCCCGGAGGTGGCCTCACCATTGATGAGTACATTGGACTATACTATTTTTCGGACATGGAAAAGGTTGGGAGTCAAATATCCTCAAAATCCATCCAGGTACTAGAACTGAAGGCCATAATATTGGCACTCGACAGGATAGTTGGTCTAGCTTCACTCCACCAGGCCTCATGGCCATTGATGTTCTATACGGTGGAGTGTATGAGATCCACAATGCACGACTGGAGCACTGCACTATTGAGTAACATGAAGCAGCAGCTCAGTGACTACAAGATGGGCAAGGTGAGAAACTTTGGTTTTGGCAGCATATTGAGAACGTTATTCTTTGAGCGTGTACCGGGGCTAAGCCCTAGAGTGGACATTCCTCCACATGGGATTTGAGATCCGGCCCAACGACGTTGGGCAGATGCTATGCGTAGACTGGGCGGAGGTAGGGTGTCTAACCCCTACCCAACTAACTTCTTTCCATGGTTGCGGTGACATATCATTTCCATCGATGACTATCCCTATGCAGGGATAGATTTATGGGGAGATCTAGACATGCCCCTACCACTAGGACTAGCATACGGTGACATAGGTAATGAATCCCAAACCCTCTTTTTAATTTTTTGAATTATTAAATTTTTTTTGTTTTTTGATATATTGACTCAAAAGACATGTTTTGGTGTGACGATACATAGTGACAATCTGTCATGTGTATGCAGATGTTGGATCACGGTGGCCTGATGGTTTCCCTCATCATAAATGGAGGGGAAGAGGAGATGACATCATGGGTGTGGATGCGGAGTGAAAACTCCAAAGCATCCACACAAACTTTGTACGCTTGACACATAGAGTACCCATGGTGCAAGTCGAGGATTTTCCTGAGGCCATGCAGCGCCAAGTGGTTGGTGTACCATGGGCATGGGTTCAGTTATTTCGATGAATAGCTAGAGTTGTGGTGTGCTACCACGATCAGAACCCCCCTCCTCCTCCACAGACTTAGATACCTGAGAGTGATTCATTTTTGTACTAGCGTGTATTATATTTTGGTGGCTCGAAAGCCCCATTTTTGTATTATGACACTTATCTATTATGACGTCACATTTTTGGATGTTTAATGAAAAACTTTTATGATGATCAATTTTATTTATTTACATGTGTGTAAAAATGCATGTTTGTGATATGCTTATGGTCTATGAAAAAAATACCAATCTAACACATAGTTATCATATGAGTCAGCCACTTGATTAAAAATTCTTGAAACATGTATGTATGTTATGTTCTCAAATTTTTGTTCTAGCAATCTCACATGTAAGAATATTCGTAATAAATTCAGATCCCTAACACGATACAAGCAATTAAGCTGTGAACACCATGTGAAATGGCATCCTTCAATAACTCGATAACTGCACTATATTCAACAACATTGTTCGAAGAAGGCTGTAAAAATATGCATCTTGAGGATAATACCTGACCCGTAGGAGTATAGATTACCCAAGTAGCAGAAGCTGAGTTTTAAGTGTGGTGAATAACACCATCAATGAATCCTATGTAAGCGGAAGACTCCATCGACATCTGCTATAAGAAATGAAAGCTAATCAACAAACCCAATCACCATAAGAAGACCTAACAATGCAAAAATATATACAATAATATACAATAATCAGCCCTGGCTGAAGATCACGCATAATATTTTTTAAGATAGAGCCCATTTCTAGGCTCCACCAAGGTTGTCCCTTCATAATCCACCAGCTCATAGGCGCCCTTCTCTAACACACATTTGAATACGTAAGGACCATGCCAGATGGGATTAAACTTCCCTACCCCCAAGGGTTCTTTAGCTTGATCCCATAAACTAACCAAATCACCTTAAATAAACCTTCTTGGACAGATAGAATTATCATATTAGACCTTAGCACAATGCTTATTTACTTCTAGAGCCACTAAGGCATCCTGACGGTTCTCATTAAGCTGCTCTAAGTGGACCAAATGTTCCTCCAATGCGGAAGTGTCTAGTAAAATCTCTATAGCTAGCTTCAATGAAGGGATTTCGCATTCAACTGAAAACATAGACTCCACCCCATGTACGAGCTGATATGGAGAGAAACTGGTGGTAGCATTAACCTCATTCCTATAGGCCCACAAAGCAGGATATAACATGATATGCCAATTCGTCTTGCTTTGTGCTATGGTTCATTGGAGAATGGAATTAAGTGATTTATTCACTGCTTCAACCTGTCCATTCTCCCGAGGGTAATAAGAAGAGGAGTGATCCTGCTTATACCCTAACTTAGAGGTCAACTCTTCCATCATTCTATTCTGAAAGTGCCTACTATGGTTAGTGACGAGCTCTTTCAAAATACCAAACTGAGTAATAATTTGGTTGAATGCAAAATGTGTCGCTGTATCACTGTTATATTTAACCGTGGGCATAGCCTTAGCCCATTTCGTGAAATAATCAACAGCTACTATAATGTGATGACTCCCCTCGGTCGAAGCTAGGATGCAATCCATAAAGTCAAGCCCCCACTTAGCGAAGGGATCGGCGGAGATAATCACATGTATCAAGGCAAGATATGAGCACGTATTGCGTACAAACACCTAGCAAGGGTGACACTTCTTGACCGCATTGACACAATATTTGAAGATCAACGACCAAAAATGTCCCACTCTCAAGATTTTTTGGGCTTTAGAAAGCCCAGATAAATGACCACCACACGCCCCTCCATGGCAATCATTCAGCACAACCTCAGCCTTATCATGGGTTAAACAACGACGTAAAATGGAATCTACCCCATGGCGGTACAAAGTGTTATCCACTATAAGGTAGTTATTAGATACATGACGTAATCGTCACCGCTCATCCTGTGAAAGGTGAGTAGGGACCTTCAACGTTTGCAAATATATAATGATATCCCCATGCCATGGATCCAAAGTTGATATAAGGAAAATATGCTCATCAACAAATGTATCCTCATAAAGCTCCTCCTCCTCCACACTTGGAAAATTAGAAATGACCTCCACAAAAATTAATGATTTCTTGGATTTTGCTAAAACAAATTCAAGATCGAATTCTTACAAAATAACAATCCAATTATTTTATTTTCCCCCGTTCATCCTTCTAGTGAGGACGAACTGAAATGGATTGACATGATCTACCACCAAGGTCTAGCGAAGGAAAATGTAATGTCTCAATATATGAACCGTGTGAATGGTGGCTAAGGAAAGTTTCTCCACATGAGAATAATGGATTTATGCATCAATGAGGTTCCAGCTCAAATAATATATGACATGATCATGGAGATCCTCATCCACCTAAACAAAAACATACCAATCGTCTCCATGGACGCGACCACATAAATCAAAAAGTCATGGCTATAGTTGGGTTGACTAAGAATGGGGGCTGATGTTAAGGCTCACTTAAGAGCATCAAAGGACTCCCGGGCTCACTCATCCCAGTAAAAGGTAGTGTCCTTCTTTAAAAGATACATAAAGCCTTTAGTTAAATTGGCAAAGCTAACCACGAATCTTCGTAAAAAAATTTCCATGCCTTGCAAACACTGAAGATGTCTAATATTGCGTGGGGAAGACAATTGAAGTATTGCCTCAAACTTTAAGGGATCGACTCTTATACCCTCCTCGTAGACAATGAACCCTATTAAACGACCAAACTTCATGCAAAATATGCACTTATGAGGATTTAACCTAACCTGGTAATGGCGACATCTTTCGAATACTAATTTGAAATGGTATGGATGACACACTCTCAGTTGAGAATAAGCAGCAAGATAAGCCAAAAACACTTCGATAATTGTTTTGAGATCATGAAAAATCAAGGTCATAGCCCACTAAAATGTGGCTCTGGCATTTTTAAGACCGAAAGGCATCTTCCAATATGCAAACGTACCCCAAGGACAAATAAATGCAGTTTTGTGTTGATCCTCATGTTTGATCTGAATTTGATTATATCTGGAAAAATCGTCCATGAAGGAAAATACCTCGCTTCCCGCACACTCATCCAAAATATGATCAATAAATGTTGTGGGTAAATTATCGTTAGGACAAGCATGATTTAAATCACAGAAATCAGTGCATATATGGATCACTCCCTGCTTCTTATCAACTGGAACAGGGTTTGAAACCCACTCTGTCAAGGGAATAGGATAGATAAAACTGGATTTTAACAGCTTCTCTATCTCAACCTTAATAACGGGTGCTTTTCTAGGATTCAGCGCACGCAAACATTGTCGAATGAGCTTCGCATTCAGATAGGTCTTAATTTCATGTTCAATAATACGAGGGTTGATACCTAGCATTTCCTTGTATGACCAAGCAAAGATGTCACGAAACTCTTTAAACAACTCGATATACTCCTTAATCTCATCAGGGGAATAGTATGCCCCAATGTAGATGTTCTTAGTTTTTCTAGGATCATGAGAGATATTGATAGGAATAGTAGGTGATATATTCTCCATGTTCCCATCATCCATCTAACCAAGAGAGCTCAATGGAACCACATGACTACCAATCTTCTCACTAAGAATCTCCCTAAAGTCCTCATGCTCCATATGGTCAATCTCGGGAATAAAATAGGATCTATGATGTAACTCTTCCCAAGGTGGCTTGACCACAGAAATTGCCTCAATAATGGATTCATTTGATGTAAAAACATCATCACGACAATCACGTGCATGAAAGGACTCAACTAACCATGCAAGCAGCACATACGGGTTCTCCTCCTTCATCTGTGAAGAGGAAGGATTAGGCTCTGCAACACAATCAAGATTCACTTGATATGCTATCCTTGCTGTAGGCAATGACACATCCATTTCGACAGGTCCATTCAAAGGGATCGGTGAAGGAAGAATCCAAGGATCTTCCATATGGGTAGTGTGAAAAGACACCAAATTCAACGAAGATGAAGCCTCACTCAAACTAGATCCGATCATAAGGATAGGTGTAGGACAACTAAAGGTCCCCATAAGGGATGGATACATTCCTACACCCACACTCCCAGTTCCCAGCTGAGAATGATCAATAATCGGGATAGAAGCTCCCGATGATGCATTAACACTCGGATTTTTGAATGATGTCTGATCAATCGTAACAATATTCCCATTAAATGGAAAGCATACTACTCAAAATAGAGAAGAGGATACATATTGCATACTATACATCCAATTCCGGCCCACTAAAAGATTGCAATCAAGGGGCAAATCAACCACCTCGACGATCTTCCCTCCCAATTGGACCTTAAGAGAAGGAATAATCCCGTGTGGTCGAAATGATCTACCATCAAAGGCAGTCAACATGTTAGCATATTGAGACAACTTGGGAGAACCTAAACCCTTCTCGTGTGACAAAGACATCACAAAAGTAGTAGTGCCTTCGTTAATCACAGTGCATTTGATGGTCATGTTAAGACACTCTACATGAACCAAAAGGGACATGTAGTAAGGAAAGTGAGGCTGTAGTCCCATGGTTTCAAATTTGATGATGGAAGAATAGCTATCATCATTAATCCCAAGAGCATAAAGCAAAGCTTTCCTTTGCAAAGGACAACTTTGAAGTACTTCAAGCACAGACATCGCACAAGGAGTTTGGCCCAAATCCTCGACAACGGAATAGTTCTGGGTGACTTGGGAATTAGGATTGTGGCCCAAACACTTTAGTATTCCATTAGGAATGGGAGGTGCCATCTCATGTTTATCCATAGGGATTTCAATATGAAAAGGGCTCTCGGGTGGAGCAGGTTCTTTTCCAAGGTCCGGTTGCAACGAACCATAGTATTTCACACGAGTCACAACCTTAGTAGCACGCACCATGTTGATGCAACCATGACTAGTATTGGCTTCTGATGGATCTTGATATCCGTCCGATGCACAATGAGGATCATGGGTCCTCGAGTTCATATTTTGATTATGGGGTAAAGGGTTGGTCAACACAGCTGGGACCTATGCTATGAACTTTGAGGCATCTTTCATACGAGGGTACAAGTGAGTGAGGTGGTATTCCTTACACAATTTTCAAGGAAACTTAAACTTATGTTTAGACTGCTTGTCCCACCAACATTGTGGGCATTCTTGTCATTAAAATTGGCATTGTCATTCTTGTTCCCACCCTTACAATTATTTTTACCCTTTTTCTTATTCCTTCCAAGCTACTGGTTTCCCTTCTATCCGACGATTGCAAGAAAATTAGACTCACTGTTTGGGTGGGTTGAGACGAAGTCATGGCTTGTCCTGAAGCGGATTGATTAATAGACAATTGACTCACTTGTTTCACAACCAAATCCACAGGTTTGGCACTTGTACAACCCACAATGCCATCGGCATGTGGTCTAGGCTTGATCTTGGGATCGAAACTAGAATATGGAGCATTAGGTATGATCTCATACAGAATTCTGGATTGATCATAAATCAAATCCAACTCTTGTGCCCTAAAAGTTGCTTGTTCCTCATTCTAGACTCTGGATGTAGAAACATCATTTGCGATGTAAGGTAACAAAAATTTGAGGAACCACTCAAGGATAAATTCCAGTGGTATGAAGGCTTTAATAAACCTCTTCCCTCTACGCCACTCTTAGATATGGTCCGAGATATGTGTGGCCTTATCTTGTCAAAATGTCAACAAGAGTTCCATACCAACATCATAACGCATGGGTAGCTGGAAGTGATTGAGGAAATTCATAGCAAGGTCATCAAACAAAACGAATACCCCCCTCGATAACTCTATATACCATTTCTCTGTAGGCCCGGTGAGGGTGCGTTGAAATAGCCTTAAACATATTGAGTCGTCATGTAAGGAATTGGAAGAGCACCAAAGGTGAAAATTAGTGACATGTTCACTAGGATCTTCTCCTACTTTTCCCTCGAACTTGAGAATGTCTGAGGGAAGCTTATTGGGGACAGCCAACCAAGCCAGGTCATGAGATACTGGATCATTCATGAGACTCGATAAGTCAGGTAATTTTAACGTTGAGAGGAAAGGGATCCTAGGTTGAGCCGGTCTGTGCCATGCTCCCTGATAATTCTGGTTCATATAAGGCTGGTTACTATAAATACCATGGCCTTGGCCATAATATCCTCCTCCCGTTTGACCTGTGTAGGGCTGCATGGAAGCAATATGATGTGGTGTACCTTGACTAGGTGGTACTACAAAGCCATAATTAGACAAGTAAGCGGGTTGTTGATACCTGTACCCATAGGGTTGATAGTTTTGTCCATACTGTGGTCCATAAGGTTGTCCATGAGAAGTTCCATAAGGTGTCCCATGGGATGTCCCATGAGAAGCTCCATAGTTAGGGATATGGGGAACTCCTTGCGATGGACCGTGAGACAATCTGGAAATAGGAATATGACCTCCTGAGATAATAGGAGGTACTTGAATCTGAGATACTACCGTGCGAGAAGTCGCAGTTTCAACATGGCTAGTAGCAACATTTTGGCCCAAAGGACCACGTGAATGAGGGGGAGGAAGAGTTGTCAAAAATGCATTAGAAGGAGTAGAATTTGACGACAAAGGGACATGTGAAGGGATGTAAGAAGAGTTCCCTATGGTCACCTATCTTGGTTATGGTATCCATATATTACTACTAACACTAGGTCTAGGATGGACATGTGAGGTAGCTTCCACCACCGATATGGAAGGTGCAATGTTACTAGTGCTCCCAAATATCTCTTCATGGAAAGGAATAGGAGTGCCCCCAGGTGTAGTGCTAGGTTAAATTTCTGACTCAGCATGATGTGCCAAGTCGTGTGTAGAGATATCAGGTATGCCATAATGAATATAACTAGTGCTTGTGGGTTCATGATGAGTCTCGTCACCTAGTAACCAATACCGGTGCCCTATGAATGAGGGATCATAACCAATACGTGAAGGTATATCTAGTGAAGGATGATATACAAGAGTAGAATCTAAATCCCCAACCTCATGAGGTGGAGAAGACATCTCAGGAATCTCATCCTCGTGATCTCCCATCATGTGTGAATCAATGTGAGAAGTAGTCCGCCTGAACTGTCTATTTCTCTCTCCCAAAGGAGGAGGAGACATGGAAGGCAGAAGTCCTACTAAATGACGAGAACGGCGAAGTGCTGCGCCCGAATCCACAATGACTCAAAAAATGAAAAATACTCTATCTAATTATGCAAACCCTAGGAAAAATAGTGTGCACAGATCATACACCTATATAATGTAAATCCAAATCACAATCAAGCAAGGGTAGGATATGTGAGATCTTGAATGAAGTAGGTATGTCTTTCCTAGGAGAGGCTTGAGACTCCCATACATAACAAGTGAAGGTTCATAACCAATTATAGTGGCCATCAGCTTCAACGCATATAGAGACTGTGCTATCTGACCCTTACCAGGCCAGGACACCTGCAAAATAACTTCTACGAAGTACCCCTTCAATAACCTAGGTAAGGAAACTAAGGTCACCTCAATATAATCAATCCTCAGGAAGATAGTCACAGGCGGGATTGACCATATGGGCAGGGTAGCAAAGCCCGAAACTCTCGAAAGAGCCCCCATATACGAATACAATCCTGTAAATATCTCCAGTGCTACTCAGTTATGACCAGGGGTCATCCTAATAAATAAATTCTCACACTACCTCATGCTTAACTCCCTTGTAAGAGGAGGATCTTGAGAAAGACTAATTATATAAAGGAATTTCACACTCTCACCTGGACAAACACATAATTGTTTCATTTAGTGGTCTTGGAGAATTTAGTCACAATGAACTATTCCAAGACCCTAAAACGTAATCTTGTTGGTGCACCCTATAAAAGAAAAGAGTGTAATTCATTTTATTTTGCGTTGATTTTAATTGGCTTATTACTAAAAAAAGGGTAAATGATCGTGCAACTAATGATGTTATGACGCAACAAGAAGTAAAATGCACACCTAACAATCAATGCAAATGCACTGTGTCAAATGAAAAATGGGATATGCTACTATGTCAAGTGCAAAATTTTCCTTCAAATGAAGATTCAATCATTCTTATATGAAGAGCTGACTAATACTTCTCCAAGAAAACCTAATGCAAGTACCATGCAAAATGCAAAATGCAACAATGCATAATGATGCAAAAAGCAAATGTTTTTGTATTTTTTGAATTAAAATGAGATAACAAAGCAAAAGAATGACTCTACCATCCCCAGACTCTGGAAGCACTATCATACAGGGCCCAAGCAAAGCACTAAGGTAAAATATACCTAATGCACTAATCCCAAAACAAAAAATAGAAAATGCAATGACAAGAACATTTTCAAAAAATTCAAACTAAAAAGCATCTTTGGTCAGAAACATAGGTGTATACAGACTCTAGAAGCATCCAAGAAGACTCAACAATCATCCACACTCACCCAGTAACAAACTCAGGGCGTACGTCACTGTATGCAGAAAACCCGTATATATACGTGGATATCCCAGTAAAAACTGCGTGTACACGTGACTGTGAAGCCAAAACTCACATACAGGAAGAAAAGAGATAAAAAAGAAGGTAAACAGAGAAGCTGAGACAAAATTTACTCCTATGAGACACTACTAGGAAAACATGCCTCCATAACCGACTTAGAAACAGAGAAATCAGAGCAATTCAAGAACATTGAATGCCAATAAAACCCCAAAAGAAAATGAGTAGAAACTCCCCAGTATGGTCACCAATTATACTATTGAGAAAAATTCCTATGGCTTGGGGTACCACAACAGGCAGAGTAACCGTAGAAATCAATCCTTTCCCATATGCAAGAGAGACCAAATATCTAACACTAAAGGATCTCAAAACATACCTTATTCCCGATGGTTGATGTAGATCCTGGTTAAGCTTTTCCACTCTCGCTTGTATTAGCAATTTGCTCTCTCAACATTCAGCAAACAAGACAAGCATGCTATATGATGGTGTTACATCTACTCTAGAATATATAATCAATAACATATAAGAATTTAGAAGCATCCATGGATTCAATACTCATTTAAATACACATGATTAGATAGGAAAAGATATTTCTATTAATATAAATTAGAGATTACAATAGTGACAACCTTTTTCGATACATATGTGAACTGGAGAAACTGAGTCCTCCACCTAGGCCTCCACCACCTCAATCCTCCATCTCTCGATAGCAAGCTCAGAAGCAAAGGCAATATTGGGAAGAACACAAAGTGCTCCAAGTAACAAAGGGATGCAGACTCAAGTATAAGTTCTGACAACAATGGACTATAATTTTCTTGCTCTTCAATTCCTCTCTCCTTTCAATGTTTCCAAAGGGTTCCTTTCATAGTTCTTCAATGGGGTAATGGAACATCAAATCCAAGCGATCTCAAGGCATATGGAAGGCCAAGAGATAAGTGAATCATATCCACATCAAGGAAAACTCCAAAACTATTTGGCCTTTTGCACACATCCTGATGTATGCAGGTTTAAGGGTCATAGCCGCGTATATACGCGAGAATAGGTTTAAAAGTCGCGTATGGAAAATAATGCATGTTTTTATTGATGATCTTGGAAACATCAAAGGTACAAAAAATGGTCCATGGGGTCTAAAGAGTCTGTAGAGGAATAGGGAAGGCCATAAAGGTGTGATCCACCATGTGTGGTTAAATCAACTATAACACACGGGTCCAAATTTGAGATAAGAAAAATATGCTCATCAACAAATGTATCCTCATAAACCTCCTCCTCCTCCAAAATTCGAAAATCGGATATGAGCTCCGCAAAGATCAATTATTTCTTCGATTTCACTGAAATGAATTCGAGATTGAACTCTTGCAAAATAACAATCCATTTATTGTATTTTACCCCAATCATCATTCTAGTGAGGATGAACTGAAATGGATTGAGATGAGCTACAACCATGGTTCGATGAAGGAGAATGTAATTTCTCAATCTCTAAACCGCATGAACGGTGGCCAAGGAAAGCTTCTCCACATGGGAATAATGGATTTTCACATCGATAAGGTTTTGGCTCAAATAATATATGACATGCTCGTGGGGCTCCTCATCTTTCTGAACCAAAACCATACCAACCGTCTCCATGGATGTGGCCACGTAAATAGAGAAACCATAGTTATAGTCAGGTGGATTAAGCACGCGGGTCAATGCTAAGGCTTTCTTAAGAACATCAAAGGATTCCTGGGCTCGATCATCCCAGAAAAAAGGGAGTGTCCTTCTTTAAAAGATGCATAAAGCCTTTAGTCAAATTGGAAAAAATTAATCATGAATCTACGCAAGAAATTTTCCATGCCTTGCAAACACTGAAGATGTCTAATATTACACAGGGGAGACAATTGAAGTATTGCCTCAACCTTTAAGGGATCGACTCTTATACCCTCCTTGGATACGATGAACCCTAGCAAGCAACCAACAGTGACGCAAAAGATGCACTTATGAGGATTTAACCAAACCTGATAATGACAACATCTTTCGAATACTAACCTCAAATGGTATGGATGATGCACTCTTAGATGAGAATGAGCAGCGAGGTCATCCAAATACACTTCAATAATCATTTTGAGATCATGAAAAATTAAGGTCATAGCCTGCTGAAATGTAGCTCCGATGTTTTTAAGGCTGAAAGGCATCTTTCGATATGCAAAAGTACTCCAAGGAAAAATAAATGTAGTCTTATGTTGATCCTCAATTTTGATCTGAATTTGATTATATTTGGAAAAATCATCCATGAAGGAGAATACCTCTCTTCTCGCACACTCATCCAAAATCTGATTGTTAAATCGTGTGGGGAAATTATCCTTAGTACAAGCACGATTTAAATCACAGAAATCAGTGCATATATGGATCACTCCATGCTTCTTATCAACCAGAACATGATTTGACACCCACTCCATCAAGGGAATGAGATAGATAAAACCATATTTCAATAGTTTCTCTATCTCTGCCTTAATGGTGAGTGCTTTTCTAGGATTCACCGCACACAAATGTTGTCAAACCGGCTTCACATCCGGATAGGTCTTAATCTCATGTTCGGGAATACAAGGGTCGATACCTGGAATTTCTTCATATGAACAAGCAAAGATGTCACAAAACTCTTTAAATAGTGTGGTATACTCCTTGATCTCATCAGGAGAACAACTTGCCCTAATGTAGATATTCTCAACTTTGCCAGGATCACGAGAAATATTGATAGGAATAGTACGTGATAAATTCGCCATGTTCCCATTAGCCATTTGACCAGGAAAGATCAATGGAACCATGAGACTACCAATCTTCTCGCTAAGAATATCCCTAAATGAATCACACTCCATATGGTCGAGATTATGATCGATGATGTAATTCTTCCCAAGGTGGCTCAACCCCAGACATGGCCTCAATAATGGCTTCATCCAATGGAAAAACATCATTGAGTCAATCATGTGTGTGAGAGGACTCAACTGCCCATGCAGGCAGCACATACGGGTCCTCCTCCTCCTTTCGTGAAGAGGAAGGACTAGGCTCTGTAACTTGATCAAGTTTTGCTTGATATGCTACTATCATTGCAAGAAATGACACGTCCATTTTGATAGGTCCAATTGAAGAACTTGGTGAAGGAATAATCCAAGGATATTCCATATGGGTAGTGCAAAAAGACACTAAATTAAAAGAGGATGAAGCCCCACCAAAACTAGATCCAATCATAAGAACGGGCACAGGATAGCTAACAGTTCCCATAAGAGACAGATACATACCCACACCCACACTCCTAGTTTTCAGCTGAGAATGATCGATAATCGAGATAGAAGTTCCTGATGATGCATTAACACTTGGATTACATAATGATGTGTGATCAGTCGTAACAATATTCCCATTAAATGGAAAGCATACCACTCAAAAGAGAGAAGATGCTACGGCTTGCATACTGTACATCCAATTACGACCCAGCAAAAGATTGTAGTCAAGGGGTGCATCAACCACCTCAACCTCGTTCGTGACAATCTTCCCTCCCAAGTGGACCTTAAGAGAAGGAAGAATCTCGTGTGGCTGAAAATATCTACCATCAAAATTTGTCAACATAGTAGCGGATTGAGAAAACTAGGGAGAACCCAAACCCTTCCAACATGACAAAGGCATCACAGAAGCAGCAGCGCCTTCGTTAATCACAGTGCATTTGATGGTCATATTAAGACACTCTACATGAATCAAAAAAGACACATAGTAAGGAAAGCAAGGTTGTATTCCCATGGTTTCAAATTTGATAACGGAAGAATATTTATCATCATCAACCCTAAGAGTAGAAATCAAGGCTTTCCTCTACGGAGGAAAAGTATGAAGTACTTTAAGCGTGAACATCGCACAAGGAGTTTGGCCCAATTCCTCGACAACGAAATAGTTCTGGGAGGCTCAAGCATTAGGATTGTGCCTTGAGCTCTTTAGGAATCCCCTAGGAATGCAAGGTGCTACTTCAGGTTTATCCGTAGGTTTTTCGATATGCAAAGGGCTCTCGGGTGGAGCGGGTTCCTTTCCAAGGTCCAGTTGTGACGAACCATAATCCTTTGCATGAGCCACAAACTTAGTAGCATGCACCATGTTAACGCAACCATGACCACTATTAGATTCTAGCAGATTTTGATCTCCATCTGATGCACAATCAGAATCAATGGTCGTCGAGTTCATATTTTGATTGTTGGGTAAAGAATTAGTTAGCACGGTTGGGCCCTATGCTATGAACCTCAAGGCATCCTCTATATGAGGGCACAAGTGTGTGAGGTGGTCCTCCTTACATAACTTTCAAGGAAAAATTACCTTACATTTAGACTGCTTGTCCCCCCCAGCATTACAAGCGTTCTTGTCATTATAATTAGCATTTTCATTCTTGTTCCCACCCTTGCGATTATGTTTCCCTTTTTTCCTATTCCTTTCAGGTTGTTGATTGCCCTTCTGGTCCCACGATTGCACAGAAAGTACATTGGTCGTTTGGGTAGGTTGAGACAAAGTTGTGGCTTGTCCCGACATGGATTGATTAATTGACAACTGTCCCACTTGTTTCACAACTGAATCCGTAGGTTTGGCACTTGTACAACCCACAATTCCATTGGCATGTGGTATAGGCTTGATCTTGGGATCGAAACTAGATCATGGAGAATTAGGTATAATCTCATATAAAAGTCCATATTAAGCGTAGATCAAATCCAACTCTTGTGCCCTAAAGATTGTTTGTTCCTCATTTTGGACTCTGGATGTAGAAACATCCTTCGCAATGTAAGGTAACAACAACTTGAAAAACCACCCAAGGAGAAATTTCGGTGGTATAAAGGCTTCTATCAACCACTTCCATGTATGCCACTCTTGAATATGATCTGAGATATGTGTGGCTTTGTCTTGCTGAAATGTCGACAAGAGCTCGATACCAACGTCATAATGCACTGGTAGCTGAAACTGATTAAGGAAAGTCATGGAAAGGTCATCAAATAAAATGAATGCCCCCTTGGTAACTCTATATACCATTTTGCTGCAGGCCCAATGAGGGTGCTTTGAAATAGCCTCAAACAGATTGAATCGTCATGTAAGGAATTGGAAGAGCACCAAAGGTGAAAAGTAATGACATGCTCACTAGGATCTTCTTGAGCTTTGCCCTTGAACTTGGGAATGTCCAAAGGAAGCTTGTTAGGGACGGTTGGCTAGGCCAGCTCATGAGATACCAGATTGTTCATAAGTCTTGATAAGTCAGGTAATTTCAACATTGCAAGGAAAGGGATCCTAGGTTGAGACGGTCTATTCCACGCTCCCTGATAGTTTGGTTTGTGTAAGGATGATTGCTATAAATACCATGGCCTTGGCCATAATAACCTCCTCCCATTTGACCCATATAGGGCTGCATGGAAGCATTATGATGTTGTGTACCTTGATTATGCAGTGTTACAAAGCCATAATTGGAAGAGTAAGCAGGTTGTTGATACCCACACCCATAGGTTTGATAGTTCTGTCCATACTATGGTCCATAAGACTGTCCATGAGAAGCTCCATAAGGTGTCCCATGGGATGTCCCATGAGAATTTCCATAGTTAGGGATATGGGGAACTCCTTTCAATGGACCATAAGATGATCCAAAAATAGGGATGTGACCTCCCAACACAACAGGAGGTACTTGACTCTGAGATACTATCGTGCGAGCAATCGCAATACGAACATGGCTAGTAGCAATATTCCGGCCCAAAGGACCACGTGAATGAGGGGGAGGAAGGGTTATAAAAAATTAATTCGAAGGAGTAGGGTTTGAGGATGAAGGGACATGTGAAGGGATGTAAGTGGTGTTTCCAATGGTCACTCATTTTGGTTCTAGTATCTGCATAGGGTTACTAACACTAGGTCTAGGACGAACATGTGAAGTTGCTTCCACCATTGGGATGGAAGGTGCAATGTGACTGGTGCTCCCAAATCTCTCCGCATGGAAAGGAATAGGAGTTCCCCCAGGCATAGTGCTAGGTTCAACTCCTAACTTGACATGATGTGCTAGATCAGGTGCATGGATATCAGACATTCCATAATGAACATGACTAGTTCTTGTGGGTTCATGATGAGTCTAGTCTCCTGGAAACTAATATCACCGACCTGTGAATGAGGGATCATAACTAGAATGTGAGGGTATTTTCAGTGAAGGATCATATATGGGAGTATAATCTTCATCCCCAACCTCATGAGGTGGAGAGGACATCTCAGGAATCTCATCCTCGTGATCTCCCATCGTGTGTGAATCAAAGTGAGAAGTAGTCCACCCGGACTGTCTGTTTCTCTCTCCCAAAGGAGGAGGAGACATGGAAGGTAGAAGTCCTACTAAACGACAAGAACGATGAAGTGCCATGCCCAAATCCACAATGACTCAAAAAATGAAAAGACTTGATCTAATTACACAAATCCTAGGAAAACTAGCGTGCACAGAGCATACACCTATAAAATGTAAAGCCAAATCACAAGAAAACAAGGGTAGGATATGTGAGCTCCTAAATGAAGCAGGTATGTCTCACCTAGAAGAGGCTTGAGACTCCCATACACAACAAGTGGAGGTTTGTAACCAACTATAGTGGCCCTTAGCTTCAATGCATATAGCGATTGTGCTGTCTGAACCCTACCTGGCCAGGACACATGTAGAATAACCTCTGCAAAGTACCCCCTCGATAACCTAAGTAAGGAAACTAAGGTCACCTCAATATAATCAATGCTCAAGAGGACACTCAGAGGCGAGATTGACTGTATGGGCAGGGTAGAAAAGCCCGAAACTCTTGAAAGAGCCCCCAGATATGAATACAATCCTGGAAATATCTCTGGTGCTACTCAGTTATGACCAGGGGTCATCCCAATCAATAACCACTCACCCAGCCTTGTGCTTAACTCCCTTGTAAGAGGAGGATCCTGAGAAACACTAATTATATAAAGGAATTTCACACTCTCACCTAGACAGACACATAAAAGTTTCATTTAGTGGTCTTGGAGAATTTAGTCACAATGAACTATTCTAATACCCTAAAACGTAATCTTGTTGGTGCACCCTATAAAAGAAAAGAGTGTAATTAATTTTATTATGCGTTGATTGTGATTGGCTTATTACTCAAAATGGAAAATGGTCGTGCAACTAATGATGTTATGACGCAACAAGAAGTAAAATGCACACGTAAGAATTAATGCAAATGCACTGCGTCAATTGAAAAACGGGGTATGCTACTACGTGAAGTGCAAAATTTTCCTTCAAATGAATATGTAATCATTCCTATATGAAAAGATGACTAATACTCTCCAAGCAAACCTAATGCAAGTACCATGCAAAATGCAAAATACAAAATGCAAACAATACATAATGATGCAAAAAGAAAATGTTTTTGTAATTTTTGAATTAAATGAGATAAAAAGAAAAAGTATGACTCTAAAACCCCCAAACTCTGCAAGCACTATCAAAAATCACCCAAGCAAATCACTAAGGTAAAAGAGACCTAATGCACTAATCCCAAAACAAAAAATAGAAAATTAAATGACAAGAACATTTTCAAAAAATTTAAACTTAAAAGCGTCTCTTGTCAGAAATAGGCATATATATAGACTCCAAAAGCATCCAAGAAGACTCGGAAATCATCCAAACTCACCCCGTAACACTTAATCTTCCCCACAAAGGAAAAAATCAGGGAATATATGATTGTTTGCAGAAAAACCACGTATATACTTGGCTATTACAGGAAACCCGCGTGTACACGCGACTTTGAAGGAAAAACTTATGTACAAGAAGAAAAAGAGATAAAAAATAAGGTAAACAGACAAGCTAAGACAAAATTTTGCTCCTATTAGACACTACTAGGCAAACATGTCCCTAGACCCAACTCAGAAATAGAGAAATCAGAGCAATTCAAGAACATTTAATGCCAAAAAAAACCCAAAGGAAATAACTAGGAACTCCCCAGTATGGTTGCCAATTCTGTTACGGAGAAAACTTCCTATGGCTTGGGGTACCACAATAGAAAGAGTAACCGTAGAAATCAATCCCTTCCCATATGTAAGAGAAATAAAACATCTAACACTAAAGGATCTTGAAACATACCTTATTCCGGATGGTTGATGTAGATCCCTGTTGAGCTTTTCCAATCCCGCTTGTGTTAACAATTTGCTCTCTCAACAATTAGCAAACAAGACAAGAATGCTATATAATTGTGTTAGACCTACTTTGGCATATATAATCAATAATGCATATGCAATTAAAAGCATCCAAGGATTCAATATTCATTTAAATGCACATCATTGGATAGGAAAATATATTTTTATTAATATAAATTAGAGATTACAAGAATGAAAACCTCTGTTGGCACGTTTGCGAACCATAGAACTGAATCCTCCACCTGGGCCTCCACCACCTCAATCATCAATCTCTCGATAGAAAGATCACAAACAAAGGTAAGCTTGGGAAGAACACCAAGTTCTCCAAGGAACAAAGGGATGCAGACTCAAATATAATCAAGCTACGGCAACAATGGACTATAGTTTTATTTCTCTTCAATTCCTCTCCTTTCAATGTATGCAAAGGGTTCCTTTTATAGTGCTTCAATGGGGTAATGGAAGGTCAAATCTGAGCGATCTCAAGGCATATGGAAGGACAAAAGACAAGTGGCTTGGATCCACATGAAGGAAAACTCCAAAACTATTTGGCGTTTTGCACACATCCCAATGTATGTGGGTTTAAGGGTCATATCCACATATATACACGAGAATGGGTTTAAAATTCGCGTATGGAAAATAACATGTGTTTTTAGGGATGATCATGGAAACATAAAAGGTATACAAATGGTCCATGGGGTCCAAAGAGTCTGCAGAGGGACAGGGAAGGCCATAAATATGTGATCTACCATGTGTGGTAAAATCACCTGTAACAGACGCAAAGGGGATGGATGCAAAAACATATTACGTGGAAACACCTAGCAACGGTGGAACCTATTGACCCCATTAATGTAATATTTAAATATGGATGGCCAAAAATAACCTACTCGCAAAATATTTTGGGTTGTAGAAATCCCAGATATATGACCACCACATGCCTCTCCCTGGGAATCATTAAGCACGACCTCAACCTCGTCATGATTTAAAAAATGACGTAAAATGGAATCAACCCCATGATGGTACAAAGTATCCTCCACTATGAGGTAGTTCTTCGCTACTTGACATAGTCGTCGTCACTTATCTCACGAGAGGTGAGTAGAAACCTTCAATGTTTGCAAATAAGCAATAATATCCCCATACCAAGGGTCCGTGGTTGAGATGAGAAATATATGCTCATCAACAAGAGAATCTTCATGAACCTCTTCTTCATCCAAATTTGGAAAATTTGATATGAGCTCAGTAAAGGTTAATGATTTCTTTGATTTTTCCAAAACAAACTCGACATCAAACTCCTACAATATCACAATCCATTTATTATACTTTCCCCCAATCATCCTTCTAGTGAGGATGAACTGAAATGGATTGATGTGAGCTACGACCAAAGTTTGGTGAAGGGGGATGTAATGCCTCAAACAATGAACTGCATGGATGGTGGCTAAGGCTAGCTTCTCAACATGGGAATAAAAAATTTCCGCATCAATAAGGTTTCGAATCAGATAATATATGATATGCTCATGGAGCTCCTCATCCTCTTGAACCAATACCATACCAATTGTCTCCTAAGACGCAGCCACATAAATAAAAAAGTCATGACTATAGTCTGGTTGACTAAGCACGTGGGCCGATTCCAAGGCATTCTTAAGAGCATCGAAAGACTCCCAGGGTCACTCATCCCAGTAAGAAGGGGTGTCTTTCTTCAGCAAACACATGAAGCCTTTAGTCAAATTGGAAAAATTGACCACGAACCTTCGTAAGAAGTTTGCCATACCTTGTAAACATTGAAGATGTTGAATGTTGTGTAGGGGAGACAATTGAAGTATTGCCTCAAATTTCAAGGGATCGACTCTAATACCCTCCTTAGACATGATGAATCCTAGTAAAAGGCCAAGCTTCACACAAAAGATGCACTTGTGAGGATTTAATCGAATTTGATAATGACACCATCTTTCGAAAACTAATCGCAAATGATAAGGATGATTCACTCTCAAATGAGAGTAAGCAGCTAGATCATCCAAATACACTTCAATAATCTTTTTGAGATCATGAAAGGAAAAGGTCATGGGTCATTGAAATGTAGCTCCATAATTTTTAAGGCTGAAGGGCATCTTCCGATATGCAAAAGTTCTTGAAGGACAAATAAATGCAGTCTTATGTTGGTCCTCGGGTTTAATCTATATCTGATTGTATCCAAAAAAGCCATCCATAAAAGAAAAAACCTCACTTCCCGGGTTCAAATTATCTTTAAGACATGCTCGATTTAAATCATGAAAATTAGTGCATATTCGGATCACTCCTTGCTTCTTATCCATCGGAGCGGGATTTGAAACCCACTCCGTTAAGGGAATGGGATAGATAAAACCAGTTTTGAGCAGTTTCTCTATCTCTGCTTTAATAGCGGGCGCTTTCCTAGGATTTATGGCATGCAAATGTTGTCGAACCAATTTTTCCTCCAGATAGGTTTTTATTTCGTGTTCCACAATGCGAGGGTCTATTCATGGCATATCCTCATATGATCAAGAAAAAACATCATGAAACTCCTTAAAAATCTCAGCATACTCTTTATTCTCATTGAGGGAACAATCCGCCCCAATGTAAACATTCTCAATCTTACCGGGATCAAGAGAAATGTTGATAGGAATCGTTGGTGATAGGTTAGCCATGTTCCATTCAGCAATATGACTAGGATAGCTTAATGGGACCATGGGACTACCAACCGTCTCACTTAGAATTGCCCTAAAATAATCACACTCCAAGGTACAGCTCTCCCCAAGGTTGCTCTATCCCAGAAATAGCCTCAAGAATAGCTTCATCATATGGAAAAACATCATCAAGGAAGTCTTGATTGTGGTTCTATAGGCCCACAAAGTAGGATACAACATGATATGCCAATTATTCTTGCTCGGTGCGATGGTTCGATGGAGAATGGACTTAAGTGACTTGTTCGCTGCTTCAACCTGTCCATTCGCTTGAGGGTAACAATAAGAGGAGTGCTCTTGCTTATATCCTAACTTCAAAGACAACTCTTCCATCATTTTTTTCTAAAAGTTCCAGTCATGGTCAGTGACAAGCTCCCTTGGAATGCCAAACTGGGTGATAATCTGGTTAAATATGAAATGCGCGGTTGTTTCACCATAAGATTTGATAGTAGGCATATCCTCTTCCCATTTCATGAAATAATCCATAGCCACAATAATATGATGTTTCCCCCCAGCTGAAGCTATGTTACAATCCATAAAATAAACACCCCACTTGCTGAATGTTGTTCACTCTATATGTTAGTTTATTAAAATCATCATGCAGAATGCTCAATATAAATTGTCAACCCTGGGGAGTCCTTTTATTTCAAAGATAATCCACACTGTCTATGCTTAAACACTAAGTAGTTGATGAACTGAATAAATTGTCCTACTTATCTATTTAGTCAAACTCCTCCCATAATTAAACTGATCTAAACTACCTATCTAAGAATTCATAATTGCAATCACTTTCCTACAACTTCAATCTAGCAATGAATGATTCATGAAATAAATATCTAGACTTACATTTGCAAGAAGTTAAATCCTAATTTACCAGACTATAGGCACATCCATTATGACTAGTTTAATCCAACCTTAATCTATGAATAAGAAACAACAGGAATTGAATCAAACAACTCTAAGCTATAGTCGACCTAAATTATCAAACCTGAGAAATACAAGTAATTGAAAAGGACTGAGGAAGATATTGACTATTATAACTATCACAAACATGCATAAAGGAAATTAACTGACACAATCGACTGTCACACCACACTGCTACAACTTAAAGGAAATGCAAGTACTGGATATTCAAGGAAAGACAACGATTGAACATTACTGTTGTAGCTACTGAAAAAAATGCATCTAATGTTTTTTCCACACCACACAACCAATTAAACAAAACATATAATTAACTCAATGATCTCTATGGGAAGGTGGGACCAGCCTTATAATAGAGACACCAGAAGTAACACAAGTTAAAACACAGAGATCTGAAGAATTCTGCTCCTTAGATTAAAATGGTGGAATGAAAGTATAGTCTCTGTTACAACTCATAGAGAAAAATATGATATTATACAACCCCTGGCTTCGAATGCTTCCCAGTACTTATATGTCAACAATCGTAACCCTCACCCACTAATATCAGGAAGCCATGAAGATTTACGATCTTCAGGATTCCCTATTACATGCGTTGTTACAACTATGGGTGGAATTAAATAAAAGAAGGGAATATAGGAAACTCTATTTCTCAAGCCAGTAAATGAATAACATAACCAATTCAAAATATTCCCTGACAATTGCAGCTAACTTTCAACAGTGGCGCATTGTTGCAACTAAGTCTGTTACAGCCCGCGTGGAATGATGACCCTTGGTTGGATCTGTGTGTAGAATCGAAACTGGTAGGTCATAGCTAGCAGTGAATGCTCATCTCCTCTTTGGACCACTCAAACTGCTACACCTATATTCTCTCACAGCTTGCACTATCTTTGTAAAATCATAATGTGTTAGCATAATTCAAGAAGCAAAGTCCTGATTATAGAAATCATAAGCATTAATAAGATAAAACAATAAATAATCATACCTCTAAATATTTAAACAACAATGTAAAATGGAATCAACCCCACGATGGTACAAAGTATCCTCCATTGTGAGGTGGTTCTTCGCTACGTGAGGTAGTCGTCGTCTCTCATCTCATGAGAGGTGAGTAGGGACCTTCAATGTTTACAAATAAACAATAATATCCCCATACCAAGGGTCTACGGTTGAGATGAGAAAGATATGTTCATCAACAAGATAATATTCATGAACCTCTTCTTCATCCAAATTTGGAAAATCTGATATGAGCTCAGCAAATATTAATGATTTCTTTGATTTTTCCGAAACAAACTCGAGATCAAGGTGAAATACTGATGAAACTCAAAACGTTTTGTGTAGGATGGTGCTAGAATGGAGAGAGAGGGAACATGGTGATGTTGAGGAGGCAGTACAAGGAGATCTAATGGCTCAACAAGCGCTAAGGGCTTGTGGGTTATATAAGTTTTGGTGCCTTGGCCACTTAAGATCCAAGCCAAGACTACTCTAGCTGCTAGTAGACTACTGGGATCCATATTCTGAAATCTTTCAGTTTGATGGGATGTCGCTAAGCATTTAGGTTGAGGACATGTATTTTATCATAGGTTTGTTCTAATGAGGTGAGGTGGTGAGCCTCTGATCCCATATACTAGGAGGTGGGTTGACTATAGAGGAATACATAGCTGTGTATTTACTTCCTGATATAGAGAAGGTTGGGAGTCAAATCCTGATAAACGCAGTTAAGAACTTAGGGCTGAAAGCCATACTATTGGCATTAGGCAGGATTGCAGGTTTGGAATCAATCAACCAGGTCTCTAGGACGCTGATGTTCTATGCAGTAGAGTGTATGTGACCTACAATATATGACTGGAGTACCTCCCTGCTAAGCAATGTGAAGAAACAACTCAGTGACGACAATATGGGAAAGGTACAAAAATTTGGGTTCACTAGTATAATGAGTGCATTCTTTTTTGAGAGGGTACCAAGGATAATCCCTAGAGTTGATATTGCTCCACACGGAGTTAGGGATCTAGCTCAGCTATGATGGGCCAATGTCATGCAGAGACTGGGAGGGGGAAGAGTGGCCAACCCCTACCCAACAAACTTCTTTCTCTGGTGGCGGAGACAGATCATCGCCATAGACGACTACCCCTATCCAGTGATATACTTTCGGAGTTCCAAATATGCCACTACCACTAGGGTTAACATATGGAGACATAGATAACGAAGCCCAACTCAATTTTTCTTTTTGAGTTATTAAATGTTTTTGTATTGTTTCATATATGAAATCAAAAGAGATGGTTTTGGTGTGACAACACATAATGAAGCTCTTTCATGTACATGCAGATGTGGGACCACGACGGAAATAAATATTTCCTCATCATCGACAGAGGGGAAGAGGAGATGAGATAATGGGTGTGGTTACAGAGTGGACGCACCAAAGAATTCACAAAAAATTCATTTGCTTGACACACAGGGTTTCCATGGCTTAAGTCGAGGACTTTCCTAATGCTATGTAGCTCTAGGTGGTTGGAGTACCATGGGAATGGGTTCTATTATTCCACCAAATAGCTAGAACAGTGGTGTGCCACCATGATCAGCACCATCCACACCATCCAGTGGTGTGGATGGGAGATTTAAGTCTATGTTCTTGATGAATACGAAGAAGTCAAGGGGATTGAGGTTCACTCCGAATCTAGAGATTATAGTTAGCCTCATTCTAAAAAAACGCTTGGAATGAATCCTCCCACTCCACATGGTTTCCGACAAAAGAAGAAAAGTACCTCAGCTGGACATGACCTAGGTGAGGAGCAAGATTTGAATATCGGTCCATGGGGTAAGCCATTTCATGAAAATAGAGCTCACATAGAAGGTTCTACTCGGTGAAGCTACTTTCCATAAAATTTTCCAAGAACTTGGCAGAAGATGCTACTTCATAAGGTCTCCCTTCTTTTAATGCCTTCAATTTAAACCAAGTGAACTGTTCATAGAAAAATACAAGATAAGAGGGAGATGGAGCTCTGGAGCTCATCAATTCATGGGAGAGAATGTACATTTGGTCTTTCTCCTTTTGCATGGACTTGAATTTCTTCAACTCCTTCAATTCTTTTTGTACTTATTACCAATGGAGATTCTGGAATATTAGCTCTTCTGCCCATCTTTCCCTCAATTCACTAATAGTATTCCTATGCTAAACAAGGGATATCATTCTTTTCTGATATCTATCCACCTCACTTTTCCATTTCTTTACTTCTATTTTCAGTAGTGAGAGTTATTCTATTAGACCTTCAATCCTTTCCTCTCCTCTGTCCTTCTCCTCATCATAATCTAAATTGACAAAGTCTTGGGAAAATTGCATCCATACCTTATTCCCCAATGCTTCATCATGATTGTTCTGAATCAAAAGTGAAACAACTTCCTCTTCTACCAGTGGTCCAACAAATTTTGCATGCAAGGGTACTTCTACAATCAATTCTGAGGATGTTGGTTCTTGTGTAACAAACCTTCTTCCTAAAACTATTTTTTGTCAACTCCAACAACCAATTGTGAAGATGTTGGTTCTTGTGTGACAAGATCTTCCTGTGTTCCAATCTCAACATCTTCTTGAGTCTTAGCTGCAACTTCTTGATTCTTGGTTATGGCTTCAAAAGGGAGCTAGGGATATGTTGGTTCTTGTGTAACATATTCCTACTCTCCCAATCCCTCTGGTTGTTTGGGTTTCTCTTGAGCTACTTCAATATCCTATGAAAGATGAGATTGGTCCCCGAGTGTTTCAGTGTCCCCAGATAGATGATATTGGTCCCCGAATGCTTTAGTGTCCCCTAATTGTTGGGATGGCATTTGTTCGTCTTCTCCTATTTCCAAATCAGGGATTATGTCCACCTCAAGTTCAGTTGTCCCTAGCTGAATGGGATTCTCAGCAAGGTTTCCTAAGGATGTTGGTTCTTGTGTGAAAACATCCTGATAAAATTCAACATTTTCCTATTGCCGAAGTTCTCCCTCCACTAGTTCTATTTCCTAAGATTGTTCTAGGGTCATAGTAAAAACTCCTAAGTTTAGGTTAGGGATTGTCTCGAACTCTAGCTCACTCACTTCCAATTGAGTAGAAAATTCAACAAACATTTCCAGGTTTGTTAGTTCTTGTGTAAGAACACCCTGTGGCTGAGACTGTAACTGATCATATTCCCTTACCTCTACACCGGGGATCATTTCCACTTCTGGTTCTTCTTCACCCCTCAATTCCACTGTGTTGTGGCCTAAAAAATCCCAGGTAACAACAGTTAGGGATTCTCCCCAGTAAACGTTCCCAACTAGCCCGTTACTATTTGGTATGGGGAATCCGTCTGGTTTACGATCTGGCTACTGTAGGTCAAGTAACAAAAATAAATGGTTTTACCAGTTATGGCCTGGTCCACAGTGTATGTTTTTAGTTTTTTGTATTTCAGTATGAGATGCAAGTGCCTATCTAAAAAATGTAGATTGATAGAGAATACAAAGATCGTTCACAATGTGATGCACAGGTTCTTACCTCTCATCTTAACTCTCTTGCATATAAATCACACATAGCAAGAAACTAAAACTAACTACCTAACCTATCCCTAGGGAGAAAGATTATCATTTAACAATGAGTAATGTATTTTTGCGCACGCATTAAGAAAAATCACAGATAGTTGTTACTTATATCAAAACACATGAACATAAGAGATAGATGAACAACAAGAGAGCTCATTGTTTATGAAAAACCTTCATTACTCATAGTGGAAATTTCATAGAATAAACTAGAGAGCATTCATAACAAGAACATATCTTCAAAGAGTTAGAACGATCTCACAGTTAATGGACACAAAGCTGAAAATGAAATAGTTCACATTCAACAAATCCATAGCCCATCATTTGAAAAGTTCCACCAAGCTTTCTCCAACAGGAAACTTGTAATTCTTATTGCAAAAGGAAATAGTTCTTCTTACAACATGTTCTGACAAATCTCTATGGGAAAAAGTCCTTGACTCTATCTAACTCTCCTATACTTACACTACAAGCAAAAATCTTGGGCTTCCCTTCAGTGACCTTTGGGCTCCCCCCCCCCAACCATTCATTCTCACAATTTTGTCTTTTAGTGAGTGTTCATGATTCATACAATATGTTACATTTCAGATTTAGATTTTAAGAGCAATTTTATAACGAAAGACCAGCTTGATCAGTGATAAAATTTTCCCAATCCTGGGCCTTTGCTGCTATCGAATCCGCTGGTCCTTTTAGACCTTGTTGATCTCAGACCTTCACTTTATCCTTCATTTTTCTATCTCACTTTTTTATGCATCAACCTCTTCTTTCCTTGCTGCCTCCCTTCTGTTTTTCCTTTTAGACATATCTTGCTTGCAGTAGTCACCCTGTTATGAACATAGCAGATTTTAGACCATCTAGCGTTTAACATAGTAACACAAACTGCACTAATACATGCATTATGTAAAATGAACTATAAACAATATTAATGCATGAAAAGAAAAATGATAAGGAAAAGAAAATCCTGCAAGCTGGGTCCAGAAAATCTCTAAGCTCACTGTCCCACTAAAACCACAATATTGATAGAACAGGCTCTCCATCTAAAATCGAGCCGCATCTGAACTAACTCGAAACCTTGCGAAGAAAGCATGAGCCAAGACAATGCAACCAACAGTCCTCAAAACACCAAACCCCCAATCTGGGCTCTTCATCTCAGAAAAAACCTTGACTCAACCAACACCCATGGGAAAATTCCGCCATCCCATAAAATAGAGTAAAAAAACAACAAAAATGGTGGGAAAACCCTACCGACAATCAGAAGCAATAAATGCTAAGCATTGGGCAGATAATCCACTTCGGCGGGAGAAAGTACTATAGCATCGGGTGATCAGTTCACTGAGGAGCTGCAACGATGGAAGACCATCAAACTACGGGTTCAGCGATAAGAATAACGCCGGTGATCGGACGCTCTGAGCACTATGCATCAGACGATTAGTCCTCAACATTTTTGTAATGTCGACACTCCCAAATGCTAAAAACTCCCAATAGTTAAGCGCTAGAGATCGGAACCACTAAAGCATCGGCTAGATAGTTCCATGCACAACCGCAATGGCGGGAGACAGACTAACTAAAAGTTCCGCAATCAACATAAAAACATCAGCAATTGAAAGCTTTGGGGACTATGTATCATTATTGACAATGCTCAATGCTACTGCCATATCGACAATGCAAAGGACTAGCTCCCTGATCAATAGTCAAAATCATTCTGATAGCAAAAATAAAGCATCGCAAAGTAAAGCTTTGGTCAATAAAACCAAGGCATCGGCAAAAAAATAGAACTTACCATCGGGACATTCATTATTTATCTTCTACAACGGCGGCTGTGTAGAGAACTACGGCCTCGATTCACTATTCAACTGAACTCCGAAAAACCAAATAAAAAAAAGTTAAGTTCCAAAAGACTTTCGGCTGGGCAGCGCTAAAAATAGTTCGTTTCACCTCTGAAATAGTGGTGACAAAGAGAACTAAAGTTTCGATTCAAACATAAATAGACTTCTGATAGCAATGAAGGAAATCATTCAAATCAAAGGACATCATTTTCAAATCAACTTTAAACTCCACAGTCCAAAGTATTGGCACACAAAAGCAGTTTTCCGAAAAGCATGAAAACAGTTGACCTCACTTCAGCTTCAAACAATCCAAGTTTGTAGTAGAGGGAAAACAAAAACAGAGTTCAGCAATCCAAACAATCCCAGGAAAAATGAAATTAAGAGGAGGATCCAAAATTTAAAAAAATTTGGGAGAAAGTTGTAGCTGCAACAATTGGCGACTACCTGGTGAACGCAGATCTGTGGACAATTTCATCTTTTAAAAAAAATATTGTTTCGACAATAAGTACCAACATGCTAAATTCTTCTAGATTTCTAGATTTCCCAAAATGGAAGATGTATGTACTTTTAATCATTGATTATAGTCCAATTTAGGAAAATGGAAACCAAGATTTCAAAGTCAAGATAACTCTTTTGAGGCTAGGGATATGAGTTTCATTTTTTACCTCTGTCTTCGTGTAGCTTCCAGGTTGGACACCACATGATTGTAACATATGGTAAATAGAAAGATTCATTTGTTCCTTATTCCCATGTCATTTTGCATCTTTTTGTGCTTTTGGACTTTTTGTCCTTTTTGAGTCCTCCTGCATGCCTTTCTTTCTGAATTTTTATTCAAGCTTCTCTATCCATAGTGTCCTTTTGTGTGAGAGATATATTTAATTTTCATCTCACGGATGGAGAAGAACTTTGGCAATTTTGTACTCATATGGTTCAGTACTTTGTTTTGATACACATTGATTTCTTAGGAGATTTTTTTACTCTTATTTTCCTTTTGGCTTTCAATTCTTTGCATGGGATCATTTATATATCATATACTGTTTACTTTGCTTCCTTTTCATGGGTCCTTGCTATCACCCCCTCAAACATTTTTAAATGTAAGATGGATGGAGCCTCGAAATAGTATTCCAGACCTTTTGATCTTGAGTTATTTTACAAGGATGAAGTAAGACTTCAATGTGTTTATTGCCATTTAGGAAAACTGCTAAGCTAGAAGAAATTATTTCAGATAAATCAATAGTACACAGTCTTACAATCAAGGATTTTTGTTAACCAGAATTCTGATGCTCTCCATGCAACCAAAAGTTTGCTTCTTTTATTGAAATCAATCAAAATCTAACTAAAACAAATATAAATAAAACAAATAAAAAATAAACAACCAAATCAGTTTATTTATGTGCAAGATAATCAAGAAATAAAAACCAAGAAAAATAAAGTTTGAGAACTAAACCACTAACTGGTCAGTTCTCTCCCTGCCCCTGTAAATATGGCAGATTGTAAGTTGAGGGGCTAGGATTGACTGCAAATCAAAAAAGGCCTACCCATTGTCAAAAACTACATCTACTATTTTACAATCAATCTCATCAGCCCGTGAAAATCGAATGAGATCGGGCTGGGTGTCTGGTGTACTGCTAGCTTCTTTTGCTTGGTAGTTTCCCGATTCTAGCTCAATTAGATAATTTCCCAATACATAATTCACTGGTTCCTTGTTTTCTTCCAATTGAGTAACATTATGTTTCATGTGGGGCTCTCTTAATATCTTTATTTGGTTTTGAATTCCCTTATGAGGAAACCACATATGTGACCAATCTAACGTGAAATACCCATTTAGCCTTGCTGACCAGTCTCAATTCAAAAAAAGTCCATAAACATTAGGTATGTCTACTACTACAATATCAATGTATTGACATATCTTTTCATTGGCAGATAAGCGAATTAGAACATCTTCCATTTCCCCGACTACTTTCTCATCGGTCCTATCTAGCTGAGTAACCTGCCAAGTAGTTAGTTTAGGTTGTCCATTGATCTTCTTGTAGACTAATAGTGGCATAAAATTTATTGCTGAGCCTGAGTCCACTAAACAATTATGCACATTATGGTTCAAAATCTCAAAAGTCAAAAGGAAAGGTGGGGTTTTAAACCTAGCCTTACCTCCCTCACTTGCTTCAACAATTTCATCTATAGGTTGGTTGTTAGAGGGAAGCTCTTCCTCTGGTACTTCAAGCGTTTTTAACAATTTTTCTTTCTATTGAGGTACATTACACATTTCAAATAACGAAATATTTACCTTAGCCCTTTTAATGTCCTCCACAATATCATACCCCATCTCAGGTGCTTTGAGATTTTCCTTGACATTATCAACTTTGTCTTGAATAGGCTTAACAATCATGTTGAGTTGTTTCAGATCTTGACTAGGAATGGTAAATGCAGGTATTTTATCATCTGTGTTGTTCTTCTAAATTTTCTTTACATTCTCTTGAAGTCTCTTAATTTTTGAAAGTATTGAATTGTCTTTATTTAACAAACCTTGACTTTTAGTTGTTACATTTATTTTTGATATCTCTTCATGTTTCAGAGAACCTTCGTCTTCTGTATCAAAAAAGTGAGACACAGTCCCATAAAACCAGAGCATCATCCTCTTGTTTTTCTATGGATTTATTACCCTTTTCTTCCTCATCATCAGCTTTTGTTAGTTTAGAGTCCAATAGCTGATTCATTACTAATGTCATTGAATTGATCCATTGAGGGCAATTTTTTTCAAAATGAGGCTGCTCATGAAAGGTGCAAAAATTATCCATCCCTACCTCAGTTAAATTCATTAATGCAGGACTATGTGAAATAGGTTTAGATTGATTGTTATCTTCTCTCCTTTAATAGTAAGGCTTGTATGCTTTATGAGCCTCCTTTTATTTTTCCAAATCGATCACTCTATTAGATAGATTCTGCATCATTTTCAACATTCCTTCAAAAGCTTTTTCTCCCAACTGCTCAAGATAATCTTCTATGCTCTCTTTTTCAGCTTCTACTCTCTTAGATTCTTCATAAGTTTCTAACAACGTAGGTTTGACTGTCATCTTTGAAAACATAGCCAATTCAGGCACTAGAGCTGAAGCATAGTATTCACTCAGAACTTTATCAGATGGTTTATCAGTTGCAGATTTTTTTTTAAGATAAGGAGCAAACCTTTGAGTGAAACTTTTCACTTTTTCCTTTCTTTCTTTCTTTAAAGCACATAAACCTTTCATTAGAGCTGCATGAGTTCTTTGTACTGCATATTTACTTCTAAATATTCTTTCAAAAGTATCCCAGTCTGTGATTGAGTTTGTAGGCAGAGCAAAATACCATGAGGCTGCTGCTCCTTTCAGGGTATGTGGAAACAATCTACAGACTACATCTTCATGTTCTCCATCCCATAGTCCTTCTATAGCCAAGTAAAATCTTTGCAAATGATCATCTAACAATATATTTTCACTTGGGTCAAACTTAGGCAACATTTTCTCAAAAGCCTAAGGTAAGTCATGCAAAGGAGGTGTTAGGTTTCATGGTGATCTAGCCCTCCAAGCAGGTGGTGGATTTGGTGAGTTATGTGGCTGATTTGCGTTTACATTTGCCATGATTCTAGGTGGAGAGTGAGGTGGTGAGTGAACATGGGTATGAACAAGTGAACAGTAAGGTGTATCTGGGCCCAGCTGATTCAAAGGTTGAACAACTTCCTGTAATGCTGTTTCTACCAGTTCTTCAACATCTCCAACCAACACTGTGTCTTCCAATATACGACTATATTTCTTTTGATATTTCCTTCTAGTTAAGGCAAGGATAATCGGTAATCCTCCCGATATTCTTCGCATAAGCCCTATTAATCCTTCTCAAATCATCAACTACTTCGTTATCGACATGATACCAAAACTCTTTACCCTTCTCTTCAAGAATTGGATTGGGAAACAAACTACTCTCAGAACTGTTACTGGTTGAGTAATTTCGAGGAAATGGGTTTCCTCGACTAGCCATGCACTGGATGCCCTCCTTCTAGTGCCAAAAACTGTTGAGGCCTGAAAAATCATAGGTAACAACAATTAGGGATTCTCCCCAGTAAACGTTCCCAACTAGCATGTTACTGTTTGGTATGGAAAATTTGTCCGGTTTACGGTCCGGCTACCGTAGGTCAAGTAACAAAAATAAAGGGTTTTACCGGTTACGACCCGATCCACTATGCATGTTTTTAGTTTTTTGTATTTAAGTATGAGATGCAAGTGCCTGTCTAAAAAATGTAGATTTATAGAGAATATGAGGAGCGGTCACAATGTGAGGCGTAGGTTCTTACCTCTCGTCTTAACTCTCTCGCATCTAAATCACACACAACAAGAAACTAAAACTAACTACCTATCCTATCCCTAGGGAGAAACATTATCATTTATCAATGAGTAATGTATTTTTGGGCATGCATTAAGAAAAATCATAGACAGTTGTTACTTATTTCAAAACCCATGAACATTAATAGATAGATGAACAACAAGATAGCTCATTGTTTATGAAAAACCTTCATTACTCATAGTGGAAATTTCATAGAATAAAGTAGAGAGCATTCATAACAAGAACATAGGTTCAAAGAGTTAGAAGGATCTCACAGTTAATGGACACAAAGCTGAAAATGAAATAGTTCACATTCAACAAATCCATGGCACAGCATTAAACTTTCTCCAATAGGAAACTTGTAATTCTTATTGCAAAAGGAAATAGTTCTTATAACATGTTCTCACAAATATCCATGGGAAAAATTCCTTGACTCTATCTAACTCTCCTATACTTATACTACAAGCAAAACTCTTGGGCTTCCCTTCGGTGACCTTTGGGCTTCCCCCCCAACCGTTCATTCTCACAATTTTGTCTTTTAGTGAGTGCTCATGATTCATAGAATATGTTACATTTCAGATTTAGATTTTAAGAGAACTTTTATAATGAGATACCAGCTTGATCAGTGATAAACTTTTCCCAATCCTGGTCCTCTGCTGCTATCAAATCCGCTGGTCCTTTTAGACCTTGATGATCTCAGACCTTCACTTTATCCTTCCTTTTTCTCTCATTTTTTTATTCTTCAGCCTCTTCTTTCCTTGGTGCCTCCCTTCTGTTTTGACCTTTAGACATATCTTGCTTGTAGTAGTGACCCTGTTATGAACATAGCATATTTTAGACCATCTAGCATTTAACAAAGTAACACAAACTGCACTGATACGTGCATTCTGTAAAATGAACTGTAAACAATATTAATGCATGAAAATAAAAAATGATAAGGAAAAGAAAATACTGCAAGCTGGGTCTGAAAAACCTCTAAGCTCGCTATCCCACTAAAACCACAATCCTGATAGAATAGGCTCTTCATCTAAAACTGAGCCACATATGAACTAAATCGAAACCTTGCGAAGAAAGCATGAGCCAAGACAATGCAATAGACACTCCTCAAAGCACCAAACCCCCAAACTGCACTCTTCATCTCAGAAAAAAACCTTGACTTATCTAGGACCCATGGGGAAATTCTGCCATCCCATAAAATAGAGTAACCACACAAAAAAAATGGCAGGAAAAATTTTTCACAGTCGGAAGCAATAAATGCTAAGCATCAGGTAGATAATCCACTTCGACAGGAAAAAGCACTATAGCATTGGATGATCAGTTCACTGAGGAGCCGCAACGATGAAAGACCATCAAACTATGGGTTCCATGACAAGAATAACGTCAGTGATCGGAGGATCTGAGCGCTATGCATTAGATGATTTGTTATCAACCTTTTTGCAATGTCGACACTCCCAAATGCTAAAAACCCCTGATAGTTAAGCGTCGAAGATCGAAACCACTAAAGCATCGGTCAGATAGTTCCTTGCATAGCCGTAACGGTGGGAGATAGATTGACTAAAAGTTCCACAGTCAACATAAAAACATTGACGGTCGAAAGCTTTGGGGACTATGTATCGTTGACCAAAGGCTCAATGCTGCTGCTGTATCGAAAACGCAAAGGACTAGCTCCCCGATCAATAGTCAAAACCGTTTCGATAGCGAAAATAAAGCATCGTAAAGTAAAACGTTGGTCAATAAAACCAAGGCATTGGTGAAAAAATAAAACTTACCATCGGGACATTCATTATTTATCTTCTGCAACGGTGGTTGTGTAGAGAACTACGGCCCCGATTCACTGTTCAACTGACCTCTGAAAAACCAAATAAAAAAAAGTTAAGTTCCAAAAGACTTTCGGCTGGGCTGCGATAAAAATAGTTTGTTTCACCTCTGAAACAGTGGTGGAAAAGAGAACTAAATTTTTTATTCAAACATAAATAGACTTCCAATAGCAATGAAGGAAATCATTCAGATCAAAGGACATCATTTTCAAATCAAATTTAAACTCCATAGTCCAAAGCATTGGTAGACAAAAGCAGTTTTTTGAAAAGCATGAAAACAGTTGACCTCACTTCAGCTTCAAACAATCCAAATTTGTAGTAGAGGGAAAACAAAAATAGAGTTCAGCAATCCAAACAATCCCAGGAAAAATGAAATTAAAAGGAGGGTCCAAAATTTTAAAAAATTTGGGAGAAAGTTGTAGCTGCAACACACCACAGATGTTCATTTCTCTTCTCCAACTTCCTATGTGGGTTTTTGTGCCACAAATGCACACACTGTGAATTTGTATCCTGATTGATTAAAAATTTCTCCACACGCAGTGAAAACTACTTTTTCCAATTCTTCACCTTCCTCAATCAGAAGTGATCCTTTGACCTGGTGTGCAACTTCTACCAGTGTGTGCAATCTCCTTTCCACCTATTTCTTGCATGATTCCTTCCATCTTTCCACTTCCTTTTGGAGCACTTGCACCTCTTTCTTCAATAGACCATTTTCAAATGAAATTCCCTCAATTTGAGGTTCCTCTGCAATAGGTTCTTGTGGGGAAGCATTTGTTGTGGGTCTCAAGATGGTAAATTCAATATTTTCTTCGATGTTTTCCCATCTTGCCTGCGTTTCTTTTGTTACTGTGACAAATATGGTCCTCCTTCTTCTTACTGACCGTGATGCCTGTACCTCCTCTTTTTATCTTCTTCTCTTCCTTTGTGGTAGAGTGTCTTCCAATTTTGTAGCTGATGTAGAAGGAATGTCTCCTATTTCAGCGTCTTCTCTAGTCTCTACCATCTCTATTTCCTCCTCAATAATAGTCCCCATCCATTCCGAAGAGGATTCAATGGTGAGAACCTCTACATATCCTTTTTTCATCATATATCCTATAGCTTCAGCTTCAACTATCGTAGCATCCAATGATTCTCCAACTTCAGCTTCTCTTGCCATAGCTCCCAAATTCTCTATCCCTTATGTAGGGTTTGTCACTGCTACATCCTCACCAAATTATTCTTAGTTATTTGATTCTGTCTCATCTTCCCCCCCAACTGAATTGGAGGGACTCCGGTCCTCCTTCTCTTCTTCCATTCCCCCCAACTGTGCAGGTGCCTCCTCTTCTTCTTGTAGTTGAACACCCCACAAAAGTGTAGGTGCTTCAACTTCCTCCTTTATTGCAACACAATGCAAAAGTACAGGTCCTTGGTTTATTTGAGGTTGACCGGTAAACTATTCCCAGGTTTGGTTTCTCTAAGTTGAGTCCCTTAAGATAAGCAGTTTGATCAGGCCATGATGGGTGAGGGAAGAATATGGGTGTCAGGATGATCTTACAAATCCCGCCATGTGATGTAGGTCTTTAAATAGATAAAAGGGAATATTGAGTAAATCCCTATGGCTTAAATGAGGTAGTAGAGTGAACTAAGAGAAATACACAGTTTGATACCTACCTTCACATGTAATGTACTTCTTCAAGAAGAATTCCATTTCATTCCAGGGGTGAGGCAGTGATTGTAATGCTATCCCCCTCTTCACTTGGTGGACCTGTTCATTGGCTAGCAGAAACTCCCCCATTGCAACAGCATTGCAGGTTATTCTTCCAAACCAGGCCCTTTCCAATTTGAGGAAGGCTAGTAACCTTTGCTACAGTCTGCTCAATAATTTCTATGTGTAAACCCCTAAGCTCTGAATGGGTTTCCGTGAAATTTAGAGCAAACTGCAGAGTTGTTTCTTGATGAAAACCACTTAGACGTTGGAAAAACTCAGTCCATCCACCAAATTTGAATATGACAAAAACCTTATCATTTCTTCGCAATTCTTGCGTGTTTGTAGGTTCATGTCGGGCTGGGATACCCATATTTCCTCTCTTTCTGAATGATGGTATCAGCTCAACAATTTACAAGCCTAGTAATGGAGGTTACAACACAGGGTCATGCATGAACAAGTAATGTTTGGGTTGGGAAAATTAGGAAAGTTAAGACAGTCATAATCAGGGAATGCTGCACTGAAATATTGCACTCTTGATCCATGTGTTAACCCTTTTGCTAATCCCCAAATTTCTCTCTGCTAAAGTTGACTGAGTTTGAGATTTTCTTGCTTTTTCCCTCTTTAGGAAGGTCGGTTCTCTTGTCCTTCATGCTAGGAGCACCGAAGACACTTTTTCCCTTCATGCTAGGTGCACCAGCGCTCTGTCTCCCACTGCTAGTGCACTGATGGTGCTTTTTCCCTTCATGGAAGGTGCGTCGATACTATTTTGAGGGGAAAAAATGGAGCTTCGAGACCCTTCTCGAAGGTGGATGAGCTGGATGTATATTGCTATCATTTAGGTGAGGTGGCATTCGGTTCCTAACCTATAGGGAAGATCCCTTAGACTCCTCCTCCTAATCCTCAACCTATTCTATCCCTTTCACCTTATAAATTAAACCCTCTCTCCATTTGGAAGGAAGGAAGGACTATGGTACTCTTATGCTGGTGGAATTTCTCGGTGGCTTACTATCTTGCTTTGGAAGATATGTCTTGGATTGTTGGATGGAAGATTGCAGTGTTAAGGCTAGGTTGTGATGTTCCTTTTCTATGTAATTCTATGTATCTCCTTGATTACATTAATACAAATATCTTTCCATAAATGTTATTGTGTTGATAATGTTTATAGCTTTCTTCCTTAACTGTTAGCTTAGATCAATTATACGTTTGGATACGCATATACTGTTTGCTTGTTTCCACATGCTTTACAGGGTTTTGCAGCTATAGCTATGAATATTCTAGAGCTTGGATCAACAAAGAGAGAAGAGGATCTGCATATTTCAGGTAGGTGATATATCCATTACTTTGCGTTTCCATTTGATCTGGGAAAGTAGGTTGTATTTTGTATTTGATTTGTTCTAGATCCACTTGGACAAGGGAGATCTAGATTGATTCTAATTGAGTAGATTTATCCGATAACAGTGAATAGTTGGTAAGATTCAGCCCCAAATTAGGAAAAAGATGATGACCATAAGATAAGATCGAGTACCCATTAGATCATGCGGATTGACAGTTAACGAAGCATGGGTATAATGATAGGCATAAAAAGGAAAGCATGATTAATTTTGTCAAATCTACTTAATGCTTAATCATGTAAATAATCTGAACTGTACCTTAGTAATTATGAAATGAACCGTGACTTCTCAAAATAATACAGCGTGTCCAATGCTGCCATCAAATTTAAACATGATTGTGCGCGTGCTGCGATGATGTTCCTTTCGGTGAACAAAAAATGGTCTTTTCAACTATAACACCCCGGTTTCAACCCCATTTGCATTACATATACATGATACATATATTGTAAATAATCATGGTGCAGAGCTAAAGGCAAAGGCCCCACCATCGATTTGGTTACGCTATGTTTTAGATTTGGAATTGTCACCAATGGTACATCAAGACATGTGGCATACATATTAAAGTTGTGCCATCATGTAACTATGCATTTTTAATTAAATAACCCCAACTAGCTATGTTCACTACAACCAAATTACGAAGGGGCATGATTTCCTAAGGTTAAGGGGGGGATTGCTAAACCTAGACCCCATGGGAAAAGCCATGTGTCGAACCTTAAACCCCTGTTTAGTTGAGGCAGTTAATGCTAGGTAGGGGTGGGTGGCAATATTTCCCCCACGCATCTCCACAACTAATTTAGTCATGCACGGGCTAGGAGCGGTTCCTCATGCACCATTTGGGATGCTGACCATCTGTCCACTCTCTCAGATCGTGGGATGTTCATTTTCCTCATGCAGAGTGGGAATAAAATGTTTTTACAATCCATTGGATGGGGATTCACCCTTCTCTCTCACACACGGATTCTCGGTCTGTGGTTATGTTGTTCCTTCCAATCACACAGAGAAATGATTTTCCCTCGATATGATCAGACTGTGTATTGTCCTATCCTTCTGCTGGAGATGCTACTGTGTTTTCCTTATTGATCCCTGGCTATAGTCTCCTACACATCTGGATTAACTGTGTTTTACCTTTACAACGTGGTATCTGTTGTAGATTATGATGGTTTTCCCCTGTAGGTCATTGGCTATTGATCCGCACATTTATTGACTAAGTTTTCCCTTACGATTTGGGTTGCTGTGAAATCATTTTGGCCACAATAGGGATAAGAATGATTCAGAGAGTTGCTTTTTCCCCTGTTAAAGCTTTAATAGCTGGTTTGCTGCATGCATGTAGTGGTTTTGTCCTTGGACTACATTGAAGTGGTGAATGAGGTCCTGATGTGCTTGATAAACCTGGTGGTTTGGGAACCACACCGACAGAGCTACGGGGGTGGCTTTCTTCTCCACAACCCCTGAATAACACTGGAAGGGAGATCATGGTCTGAGGGAATGCGTTGTAGAGAAATGATTGATTTTCTTGTGTTGAGTGTGTATGGGTGTCCTAGAAGTCAGGCTAGTTTTGGTGTAGGTGTCCTTGGCTCCTCAATGAGCTCACCAGCTTACCATTTATCCTTTCCTAGATCTTGGATGGCCTGATAACCCCAAATTGGTTGGCTTGGCTGATCCGTTGTTCCCCTGATAAACCCATCTATGTTGGCTTGGTTGAACTATGTGTCCTTGTTGTGTTTTCATCCTTGGCTATATGTAATCCTGATAGTTCCTTATTCCTTGGGGAATCATGCCTAGCTCGGGGGTGGCAGCATTGTTGAAAGATTAAGGAGCATGCTGGCCTATGGTTGGGTGGAACGTTGCAGCTACATAGCTGGTTGCAGGACAATTCTATAAGATAAGTATTCCTTGACTATTTTACTTCTACAGTTATGTTACTGTTAATGGATTATGATGATGTACATGTTAAATGCTGAATTGTATATGTATGAATGTTTTTTTCTTCCGCTATGTATATGAATGATTATGCATCTTAGTATGTAGCATGTTCAGGCTTTATATTTCAGCATTACATGTATGTGCATGTTCATGGGGCTACTTCCCCGGATGTTTGGTGTTTAGTATCATCCCCTTTCCTAGTCGGAGGGTCAGGGATGTTACATCAACATTGACGAAAACATAATTGAAGTTTTGAGGTGAGCCGGAATCAACAAAATCACAGGCGGTAGAAATTTTGGACAAATATGGAGGATTCATAGCCTTTCTATGGATAAATCTAGAGGATTTGCAGCCATGAAAGATAGGAAATATGCTAGAATTTGGCGAAGTCGCAGCTGCAAGAAATAGGAAACATTTGCAAAGTCTTCTAAAATTGGCAGAGTCACAGCCGTGAGAAATAGGAAAAGTATGCTAAAATTGGTGGAGTTGCAGCTACAAAAAATAGGGGAAATGGGAAAATTTTACGGAGTCGTAGCTACGGTAAACGACAAAATAGGAAAGCTTTACGGAGTCGCAGCTGTGTAGAACACGAAAATAGGAAAATTTTACGGAGTTGCAGCTGCGCAGAATGGGAAAAACAGGAAAAATTTTACGGATTTGAAGCTGTGGTGAATGGGAAAATAGGAAATTTTTACGGAGTCGCAGCTGTGCGGAACAAGAAAATAGGAAATTTTTTATGGAGTAGTAGCTGTGCGGAATGATAAAAATATGAAAATTTTTTACAGAGTTGCAGTTGCGTTGAATGGAAAATAGGAAATTTTTACAGAGCCACAACTGCACGAAATGGGAAAATAGGAAAAATTTTACAATGTTACAGCTTCACAGAATGGGAAAAATAGGCAATTTTTTACAGAGTCACAGCTGCACAGAATGGGAAAATAGGAAAATTTTTATGGAGTTGCAGCTACGCGGGACTGTTCATCATTCAAAAAAAATCTTCTTCAAGGAGTTTTTTTCCAAAACAGGAAATTGGAATAGGGGCTAAAGGTCATCAGGAACAGTCATGACCATTACTCCTTAAGTAAATTCCTGCACAAATTCTTCAAAGAAAACCGATCAAGCATAAAGGAAAACAAAACAAAAAAATGGAAACAACAAAACATAAATTTATTCACGTACAAAAATTTAGTTTGTGTGGAAATCACAGTGAATTTCTAAATAATGACAGGGGCAGAGAAAGATTCCTGCCCTTGTGCTAACTGGTATCCCGGATCAGCTGCAACCTATGAAATAAGTGCATCCCTTGAGATTGGCTTGTGGTACAGTCACAGCTTGTGACCATTAGCAAATAATGGTGTACAATTTTTGTCGATGGTGATGAGGCATACTGTACCATTATCAAATACTCTGTCTATCAGATATGGACCCAACCATCTTGTGCATAGCTTACCTTTGAAGTCCCTTTTGAATATTGAATCATATAATAATGCCTAGTCTCCTTCACATAATAATTTCTTCTTGATGAACCGATCGTGCCATCTAGATCGCTGTTGCTGAATCAATGTTTTTTGATCCACTGCAGCTATACATTTTTCATTGAGTTCATTTAATTGATTCAGTCTAATCCTTTGGGATTTTGTTACATCCAATTTTACATCCATGGCCATCCTCAAAGTCTTGATATTGAATTTGACAAGGAAGACAACACTCTTACCATACACCAAGTCATAGGGGGAGAAACCTGTAGTATTGCACCAAGTAGTGCAATATGCCCATAATGCTTCTGGAAGCCTATCACCCCAGTCTCTATGATGGCTTCTAACTATTTTAGTAAGGATAGCTTCAATAAATTTACTGGTACTTTCCACCTAGACATTGGCCTAGGGATGGTAAGGTGAAGTTATCCTATGTTGAATATGGCACTTCTGTAGCAAAGCTTTAATTTTTTGAGACACAAACTGCGGTCCTCCATCTGTGATTATTTCCTTGGGTGCTCCAAAATGAGTGAATATTTTCCTATATAGGAAATCTATTATAGCCTGGTCATTGGCTTTCACCAAAGCCAGACCCTCCACCCATTTTGTCATGTAGTTGGTACAAACCAAAATGTAAGCTTTCTGCTTCAAGGAAGGGTTGACATGCCCAACAAAATATAAGGCCCATCTATTGAAGGGTTCAACCACCAAATAAGGTTGAAGAGGTATTTCATCCAATTTGTTAGGTTGGCCCATTCTCTGACAGCTATCACAAGTCTGGACATACTTCTTTGCATCCCTGAAAACTGTTGGCCAATAATAACCCATTCTTAACACCTTATGAACTGTACTTTTATCTGCAAAGTGTCCCCCACATGGCTCATCATGACGGGCCTTCAATATATGGAAGAATTCATCCTCCCTTACACATATTCTGATCTCAAGATTAGGACATGTGTAGAAAATATGACCATCTATCCAGCAATACCTGTCACTTTTTTGAATAATTTTCCTTTTCTATCTCTTTGACAAATGTATCGGAAGCTGGCCTACGGCCAAGTAGTTAGCAACATTTGTATAGAAAGGGGAATAATCTGAAACTACAAATAAATGTTCATCTGGGAGAGAATCTTCAACTGGTAAGCTATCATCACTATTAGTAAAACGAGATAAAAAATCAGCAACAACATTTTATTTCCCTGGTCTGTCAATAATGGTATTGTTGAATTCCTATAATAGTAACAACCATATAGTTATCTTTGCATTTGTAATAGGTTTGTTCATTAAATAATTGATGGATGAGTGGTCAGTGTGTACAAAGGTGGGATATCCAGTGATGTAGTGCGTGAATGTTTTAATGGAGTAGACAATGGATAAACATTCTTTCTCTGTAACCGTGTAATTGAGTTTAGCAGGGGCCAAGTTTTTACCGATATAGTAAATTGCATATGGTGCTTGACCATCCTGTTGTCCCAACACTTCTCCAATGGTAGTATTAGCGGCATTTGAAGAAATGTGAAAAGGCATAGCCCAATTGGGGCTCCTTAAGATAGGATTTATAGACAACCTCTTCTTAAGTTCAGTGAACGATGTCTGGCATGCATCATTCCAAATGAACTGTACATCCTTCATCAATAAGGTAAATAAAGGAGAAGCTAGTTTGGAAAAAATTCTATGAACCTTCTATAATAACCAACATGCCCTAAAAAGCTATGTACCTATTTCTATGTTCCAAGAGTGGGTATATTTTCAATTACCCTAATTCTGGATGGATCTACCTGTCTACCATCAGTAGATATAAAGTGCCCCAGCACTACACCCTCGCTCATCATCATATGGAACTTTTCAATGCTCAAAGATAGCTGGGTTTGCTCACAACACGTTAAAACCTTGTCTAAGTTTTTCAGTGCCCCCTCAAAGTCACTGCTGTACAAGGTAAATGATCCATACTATCATTGAGTATCTCTGAAAATATGCCAATCACAACTCTCTGAAAGGTATCTGGTGCATTGTGCAAATCGAAGGCGAGTACCCTATATGCAAAGGTACCCCAGGGACATGTGAAAGTGGTCTTGTCTTGGTCCTCATGAACAATTTGGATTTGATTGTACCCGCTAAACCCATCCATAAAGGAGAAAACATTCTTCCCAGATAGGGTGTCAAGTACCTGATCAATGAAAGGTAGAGGAAAGTGATCTTTCTATGTTGCCTTGTTTAACTTTCTGTAATCTACGCAGACTCTCCATTTCCCATTCTTCCTTGGTACTATCATGATTGGAGAAACCCACTCGATTTCTGAGAACGAGTATATAAACGTTGCTTTCAAGATTTTTTGAATTTCCTCCTTCTATATGTCCCTAAGATTTGGTTTCATCCTTTGTTGTGGCTGGCACACAGGTCAGGACTCACTCTTGATGTAAATGTGGTGGGTGCACAGAATAGAAGGGATACCCTTCATATCTGTGTACTCCCAAGAAAATGCCCTGTTATGCTTTTTCAAGGGAGTCATCAAGTGTTCCTATTCATCAAGAGCGAGATTGGGATTGATGTTCAGTGTTTTTCTTGGCTCTATCTCAATTGGAACAATTTTTGAATTTTTTAGCACCAGAATTATGTGGGTGTCACTGACTAATGTCTTCTATGTGAGATTTTCTTTCTCTTATTCACCTAGAGTATTGTTCAGGATCTAATAAATTTGTTTTTTGATAGAAGTGGGCTCACTGATGAAACGGTTAATGGCATTGTCCTTTGTTTCATCCTTAAGCATCAAGGCCTTCCCTATTGTTAACAATGGTTGAATGACCTCCTCTTTCTCTAGCTCCATCCATAATGGAGTTTCGGATTCTAGACTCGATCGAGATGGAGGATACAAGGTAAGGTTTTTTGTTTCAGTCCCATATGAGATGGTCATAGACCATGACTGACAGTTGATGCAAGTATTTCCTGTGGCTAACCAGGGTCTTCCAAGATCAATGGGTGTTCCCCTAGCTACAACTTGGGTTGTAAAACAAAGGAGTCAGCATGGTATTCAGACGAGTGAACTGAGACGAGTTCATCCAAGATTCCCTTAGCTTTGATAGTGAACCTGTCAGCTAGTTCTAAAATGGTAGGGCTTGGTCGAAGATTGGTGAGCCCAAGTTTTCATACAGTTTCTATGGTCATAACATTAATAGCTACACCTAGTTCTACCAGCACAGTTGGTATCTGTGTGTTCCCAATATGCACCGTAACAATATGGTTCCCAGGATCATCATATTTGTCTAGGAGAGTTTTTCCCATTATCAATTCAGATAGTTTCCCTATGACATGGATAGTGGGAGGATCCCTGGGTTTTCTACCTGGTTTTCTTACACACAGGTCCCAAACTATTTTGGTCTAAATAGGCACATCATGGAGGGCTTGAAACAGTGGAATTTTGACATATGCATTTTTCAACTCTCCTAAGAGGTTAAACTGGGGTTGTTCCACTACTTTTCATAGTGTCAGTCTTTCAGGATATGGCAGTTCTCTAATAAGTTGTGTAGGATGCATTTCAATAGTTGTTTGGTTGTGTGTTTAGGCGGTGTCTTGGTAGGACTTTCAACATCCTCAATAATAGGGATTGCTATGTGTCATGAGTACTGGTGGTTCATCCTTTCTTTATACACAGAGGACGGAACATCCTCAATGACTAAAGGATCCAATACTCTCCCTCATCGTAAGCATATGTCATTACAGGGAACTGAAGTAATGGAGTAAGTGGGCACTTTGGTAGTCTCAAATTGGTGGACTACTTTATTTTTTGGGTTGGTGCTAGGTTGAGCAGGCAGCTATGGTCGTATAGGGATATTAGGTGCAACATTGCTCTAGAGTTGCAACTGCGGTTGCTGATATTCCTGGTATGGCTGAGGGTATTATTGAGGAGGGTCTTGTTGGTGAGGAAACTGTTGATGTGGAAACTGTTGAGGAGGTTGGTTGTGGGGAATCTGGTTCCCTAGATGGGAGTTCCTCTACCTAGGATACCAATAAATCTGTTGGTTTGGTGGTTGTGTCCAAGGGGTCCAATAGTTGAAATTCTGCATAGGAGGTTAAAAAGGATGCCATTGATGGTTGGAATAAGGTGAAGGGAATTGTATATTCATGTGATGCATATTATTCAAATTATTCATATTATTTGAAAATGGAAATGAGTCTGGATTCATACCTTGGTTTTGAGGTTTCCAAGGATTTTTCTAGGAAATGAAGTAGGTTAGTTCCACATCTAGAGTTAATTCCTGCATAATTGACTTCACTTGAGGTAGTAAGCGATACTCCTTTGTATCATGGTTCAGTTCACAGAGTTGGCACACTTCCACCTTGTCAAGTGGACACTCCTTCAAGGGGTGCTTCTTCCTACATCTGGGGAAGAATACATCGAGTGTTAGATCTTCTACTACTTGCTTCTGCTTCGCCCTCAGAAAATCTATTTCCAAGGAGATGGAGCTCATCATATCTGTCTTGAATTTCTCGATAAGGTTGCTTAATTCTGCTCGAGTGGCTCCTCCATTGGATGAATTCTATGTTACTTCAAAGACATCTTGTTCCAATTTTTCCCATTTGTTGGTCCTGGAGGATCCTCTGGAATACCTTCTGCATAATTCAACAACATTTTCAAAGCATTCCTTCAAGATATCCCCTTTTCCCAGCAAGTTCAACATACCTAGGTAGTCTTCCCTAATCCCATGAACTAGGATTATCTTGAGCACATATAACCCCATAGTAGTATGTCCAACCCTCTCCACATTGTACAGAATCCTCGCAACAAATTATTCCAAACTTTTTTTATCCTTTTGTACCATCTTGAATAGCTCTTCTCTTTTATGTTTAGTGTTGTAGTACTCCTAGTATTTTTCAAGGAACACATGTTTCATTTCATCCCACCTGGTGACAGTTTCACCACCCAAGATCATGAACCAATGAAGCATGTTATCCTTCAAATTAGCAGGGAAAATTTTTAACTTCTGCTTGCTGGAAATGTATTCGTAGCTGCGAAAAAGGATGTGAAACTCAAAGACGAATTCATCCTGATCCTCTATGGCATTTCCATGCAAATGAGGTAATACTAATGGTGATATGTTTTTCATGGGGCTTGTCTAGCTGACTGTCGAATGGGGAACTGGAGTGTATAAATTGTCCCCTCATGTGGGGGATCACCACCATTGTGATGATTCTCCCCCATCACTTCATGATCCTCCGGTTCATGTCTGTTATTCATATTTTCCTATGCTCTCTCCTGTCTTTTCTTCCTCTGATCATCTCGCTTCTGATGAAACTGTTTCCACTCCTACTTTGTCACCTCCTTCCCATTAATGTGATAAATCACCTCTCGATCACTTGCTCATGCAACACTAACTATAGCTTCCTCCGCAGGGACACCTGAGTGTGTCACAGCTCCTCCTATGTTCTCTAGTGTGGAAATTGATGCTTCCAACCTGGGGTAATTGGGTTTCTTTTGATAGAGGATCCCTGATGGCAAGCTCTAGTAGAGGAATTGGTTTTGGAAACTAGATCGTCAATGAATTTTATTCTTGCCAATGCTCTATTGTTTCTATGACCTCGACCACCTGCAATGTTATTATTCTGGGGAGTTCTGGGGGTTGTGGGAATGTCACGTTGTACTATCCTCGTATTCATGCAACCCAAAACATGCAAACTTAAAGACTAAATAAAAATTAATAAATGCAACTAGTATGGTGTCTAATAATTACCTTCCCAGGCAACGGTGCAAAAATGTTGGTCACTCTATATCCTATTTGATTAAAACCATCATGCATAATGCTCAATATAAATTGTCAACCCAGGGAAGTATTTTTATTTCAAAGATAATTCACATTGTATATGCTTAAACAATAACTAGTTGATGAACTAAATAAATTGTTCTACTTATCTATTTAGTTAAACTCCTCCCATAATTAAACTGATCTAAAATACTTATCTAAGAATTCAGAATTGCAATCACTTTTCTACAACTTCAATCCAGCAATGAATGAATCATGAAATAAATATCTAGACTTAATTTTGCAAGAAGTTAAATCCTAATTTACTAGAATGTATGCAGATCTATTATGACTAATTTAATCCAACCTTAATCGAGGAATAAGAAACAATAGGAATTGAATCAAACAACTCTAAGCTATAGTCTACCTGAATTAGCAAACCTGAGAAAGACAAGTAATTGAAAGGGATTGAAGAATAGCTTGACTATTAGAGCTATCACACACATGATTAAATGAAATTAACCTACTTAGTCGACTGTCACACCAAACTGCTACACAAAGGAAATGCAAGTACTGAATATTCAAGGAAACACAATGATTGAACATTACTGTTGCAGCTACTGAAACAAATGCATATAATGTAATTTCCATACCACACAACCAATTAAAGAAAACATCTAATTAAATTGGTGATCTCTATGGGAAGGAGGGCCCAGCCTTCAAACAGAGACTTTGAAACTAACACAAGTTAAAACATAGAGATCTAAAGAATTCTGCTCCTTAGATTAAAATTGTGGAATGAAAGTAGAGTCTGAGTTACAACTCACATAGTAAAATATGATATTATCCAAACCCTAGCTCTAAATGCTTCCCAGTACTTAAATGTCAACAATCATAACCCTCACCCACTAATATCGGGCATTCATGAATATCTACGATCTTCAGGCTTCCCTGTTACATGCGTTGTTACAACTGTAGGTGGAATGAAACAAACGCAGCAAATATAGGAAATTTTGTTGCTCGAGCCAGTAAATGAATAATAGAACCAATTCAAAAGATGCCCTAATGATTGCAGCTAACTTTAAGTAGTGACACACTGTTGTAGCTAAGTCTATTGCAGCCATGCCTGTTGTAGCGCTCGTGGAATGATGACCCTTGGTTGGATCCGCATGTAGAAATGGAACTGGTAGGTCACAACTGGCATTGAATGCTCATCTCCTCTTTGGAACACTCAGACTGCTACACCTGTATTCTCTCACAACTTGCACTATCTTTATAAAATCATGATGTGTTAGCATAATTCAAGAAGAAAATTACTGATTATAGCAATCATAAGCATTAATAAGATGAAACAATAATTAATCATACCTGTGAAGGTTCAGGGCTCAAGTGAGGAAAGAATGTTTGTTTGGTGCATAGAATGGAGTGAGACAAGACAAAAGGTATAATGGATGTGATTAAAAAGGGGCATTTTGGGACCCAATAGTGAAGGGACCAGCGGTAATAATAGGATGCAAAGGGGTCGTACGTGAACACATATTACATGCAAACACTTAGCAAGGGTGGAACCTCTTGACTGCATTAACACAATCTTTAAAGATGGATAGCCAAAAAAAACCTGCTCGCAAATTTTTTTGGGTTGTAGAAATCCCATATATATGACCACCACATGCCCCTCCATGGAAATCATTAAGCACGACCTCAGCCTCCCCATGAGTTAAACAACGACGAAAAATGGAATCAACTCCATGACGGTAAAAAGTATCCTCCACTATGAGGTAGTTCTTCGCTGCATGACGTAGTCATCATCGCTCATCTTGTGAGAGGTGAATAGGAACCTTCAATGTTTGCAAATAAAAAAATAATATCCCCATACCAAGGGTCTGCAGTTGACATGAGAAAGATATGTTCATCAACAAGAGAATATTCATGAACCTCTTCTTCATCCAAATTTGGAAAATCGGACATGAGCTCAGCAAAGATTAATGATTTCTTTGATTTTTCCAAAACAAACTCGAGATCAAAGTGAAATACTAATGACACTAAAAAAAATTGTGCAAGATGGTGCTAGAATGGAGAGAGAGGGAACATGGTGATTTTGAGGAGGCAGTAGAAGGAGATATAATGGCTGAAAAAGCGCTGAGGGCTTGTGGGTTGTATAAGTTTTGACACCTTGGCAGTTTAAGAGCCAAGCCAAGACTACTCCAGCTACTAGTAGACTACTGGGATCCATATTCTGAAAGCTTTCAGTTGGATGGGATGTCACTTAGCATTGAGGTTGAGGACATATATTTTATCATAGGTTTGTCTTGATGAGGGTAGGTGGTGAACCTCCAATCCCATGGTATAGGAGGCGGGTTGACTATAGAGGAATACATAGGTGTGTATTGCCTTCCCAATACAAAGAAGGGTGGGAGTCAAATCTCGATAAACGCAGTTCAAAACCTGGTGATGAAAGCCATACCATTGGCATTATGTAGGATCACAGCTTTGGCACCACTCCACCAGGCCTCCAAGCCACTGATTTTTTATGCAGTAGAGTGTATGTGACCTATGATATATGACTGGAGTACCTCGCTTATAAACAACATGAAGCAACAACTCAGTGACTGCAATATGGTCAAGGTACAAAACTTTGGGTTCAATAGTATACTGAGTGCATTTTTTTTTAGAGGTTACCGGGGCTAAGCCCTAGAGTTGACATTGCTCCACACGGAGTCAGGGATTTGGCTCAGCTGCGCTGAGCCAATGTCATGTAGATGCTGGGAGGGGGAAGAGTGGCCAACCCCTACCCAGCAGAATTCTTTCTCTGGTGGCAGAGACAGATCATCACGATAGATGAATACCCCTATGCAGGGATAGACTTCCGTGAAGATCCATATATTCTGCTACCACTAGGATCTGCATATGGAGACATAGATAATGAATCCAAACTCACTTTTTTTTTAAGTTATTAATTTTTTTGTATTTTTTGATATATGAAATCAAAAGACATGTTTTTGGTGTGATGACACATAATGAAGCTCTGTCGTGTACATGCAAATGTGGGACCACGAAGGCCATAAGGATTTCCTCATTATCGACGAAGGGGAAGAGGCGATGAGATAATGGGTGTGGATGCGGAGCGGACACTCCAAAACATTCACACAAACTTCATTCACTTGACACACAGGGTTCCCATGGCGCAAGTCGAGGACTTTCCTAAGGCTATGCAGTGCCAGGTGGTTGGAGTACTACATGCATGGGTTCGATTATTCTGCTGACTAGATAAAGTAGTGGTGTGCTACCATGATTAACACCATCATCCAGCTCAAGCTTGGGGACCTAGGTGTATATTTTGTATGACCGTGTGGTATATTTTCGCGGCTCGAAAGCCACAATTTTTTATATGACACTTATGTATTACGACGTCTGCATTTTTGGACTTCATGGTGTGCTACCATGATCAACACCATCATCCACCTCAGGCTTGGGGACCTAGGTGTATATTTTGTATGACCATGTGGTATATTTTCATGGCTTGAAAGCCCCAATTTTTTATATGACACTTATGTATTACGACGTCTGCATTTTTGGACTTATTGAAAAAATATTTATGATGATCGATTATTTATTCTATGTACATGTGTAAAATGTGTTTGTAAAATGCTTATGGTCTGTGAAACAAATGCCAATATAGTTCATAGTTATCATATGTATCAGCAACTTGATTAAAATTTCTTGGAAATGAATGTATGTTATACTCTCAAATTTCCATTCTAGCAACTTACACGCAAGAATCTTCGTAACAATGTTGGATCCCTAATACGATACAAGCCATTAAGTTGTTAAACCACTAATTGCGAATCAAGATGTACCTCAATAGAGGGAACACCATGTGAAATGTCATACCGCAATAACTCAATCACGACACTATATTCAACAACATTGTTCGACGAATCTCGTAAACATACGCCTCCTAAAGACAACACTTGACTCGTAGGAGTATAGATCACCCAAGCAATCGAAGCTGAGTTTTGAGTGTGGTGACTAGCACCATCAATGAATCCTATGTAAATAGAAGACTCCATCAACATCTTCCATAACAAATGAAAGCTAATCAACAAACTCGATCACCATAAGAAGACCTAACTATGTAATGCAAAAGTGTACAATAATATACAAAAATTCATCCTTGGATTAAGATCATGCATAGTAATTTTTGAGATAGAGCCCATTTCAAGGCTCTGTCATGGCTTTCCCTTTGTAATCCACCAACTGATAGGAACCTTTCTCTAAGACACACTTAACCACATAAGGACCATGCCACATTGGGTTGAACTTTCCTTCTCCCAAGGGTTCCTTAGCTTGATCCCACAAAAGGACCAAGTCACCTTCACTAAACTTCCTAGGACAGACATACTTATCATACTGGACCTTAACGCGATGCGTGTTAACCTCAAGATCCACTAAAGCATGTCAACATTGCTCATCAAGCTGCTCCAAGTGAACTAGATGATATTCCAATGCAGAAGTCTCTGGTAAAAGCTCCATAACTAGCTTCAAAAAAGGGATTTTTCATTCAACCGGTAATATTCACTCCACCCCATGCATAAGTTTATAGGGAGAAAAACCAGTGGCAGTATTGACCGCAGTTCTATAGGCCCACAAAGTTTTGAGTTTCATCAGTATTTCACTTTGAAAATCACATTTAAGGCCCTATACGCACTTGTTTTGAGAACAACCGCGTATGTACGTGGGTATCGTGGTCTTTTTCGTGTATACCCATCCCTATACACAGAAAAAGATTCGGTTTTTGCTTGGGATGAAATGCACATTTTGGGGTGGCCTAAACAAAAAATTTCACCACTAAAATTAAAAAAATTTGCATGAAAGTGAAAGAGAAGGGCTTGAGGAATTACCTAGACTAAAAGCAGAGTGGTTGCGTTAGACAATTCTCCTAGAATCAACACTTGAAATTCTAGAATAATGCACTGTGGTGGGTGAATTTTCAAATGGTATGAAACTTTTTTAATTTTTCAAAGTTTTATAGAATTTTTTTTGAAATTTTTACCCACTTCCTATAGTTTTTTACCATTTCTGGCCATTTTGGACCATTTGGACTTATATGATGTTGTAGGAGCCAATTTTGAGTGTAGTTTGATCGAGACTTCGACCAGTTCATGTGTATTATAGGTATCATGTCTAAAATGGCATATAGGTTAGGATTTCACTTCCGCTTTCCTTTTTCATGACCTTATGGGACTTTCATCTTAACCTTAGGTATGAACCCATTCCATCATGTCTCAGAACCTTCTTGTTGTTATTAGAAGTGGCTTTGTGTGAATGGTAGAGCTTTCCTATACATGGGCACCGTAGTTAGATCCCATATTGCATTTGGTGCCCATGCCGACATTTCTCCTTTAGGTTGTGGTAGTCCTTTTACTCCGACCATTTCTTTGAGAAAGAGCTTCGTACTCCTCTTGAACTTTATGTAGGCCATTTCCCTTGGGTCTCCCTTGTATATATCAAGTTGTAATTGTATTTTCATGATTTTTGCTTGCCTTCTTGAGCTTTATGCCGACTCCTCGACTTTGAGTTATTAGCCATATAGCCCGAGCTTGTCTCATGTCTAGCCAAGAAGAGACTTTTTATATATCTTTTGGAACTTGATCATCCCTTCTATCGGGAGGAGACCTTCCCTCGAGTGTCGTTATCCTGCACATATATCCTCGCATTGAGCAAAGGCATGTTCCACTGCTTGGAAGTAGTTTTCTTGTCCCCTGACACTCGTCTCCTCCTAGATTTGTACTATAAAGCACATTTATTATCTTTTCAATCTTTTCAAAATATCTAAAAAAGTCCAACAAAACAAAAAAAAACAAAAAGCGTGACAGGAAAAGATGTTATCTTTGGCAGTAGTTGTGTTGTGTCGCCTTCAAACAAAGCACTGTATATCAGATCTGTTGGTTGGGTATTAGTTTGAATTTAGGATCTGTAATCGTTACTCTGAGTTTATTTCCACTGATTGGTTAAGCTTCCAGTCCCTATGGAGCCTTTGTTGATGCCTCTTGTTTCATAGAGATGTCCCAGTTTGCATATCGAGTCCATGCTTCCTACCTTCAGTCACCATTTTCCTTTATTCTCTTGTCTGAAGGAAGTTGAAGCCTAAGTCGGCTATTCCTTAGTTATATTTAATTTGCATGTTGGCCATTCCCGTTACTGTTACTAGTTCATGCACATCTTGTTCTTCCACAATATATAGTGTTGCTGAGTACCTCGGGTTGGTTGATGGGGGATGACTTAATTCCCTCCTTCCAGTGGATTCCATTCCATCAACATCAGATCATTTATTATGAAATAGGATTCTAGAGTCATTTGAGTGCCTTGAGACTTACAATCATTAGTGGCAGGTTCTCTCACCATCGACAGTTTTGGGAATACATCAATGTCCCATGATCGATGGATTATTCCAAGTGTTTGACCTCAACACATATATTCACACTTGTTAGATTGCACTCTGTACCTTTATTCCCATTTTCATTATCGGTGGGTGATATCGCGTATGTTAACGGTATACATCAATGACTGGTAATCATATGATGGCCTACTATGTTCGACTTTGACACATATATTCACATAGTAGGACATGTACTTATAGCATTTCATGTAGAAGACCTTCCAGATTGGTGGCATTCCATATATCCAGCAATACCTGGCACTTTTTTGAATAATTTTCATTTTCTATTTCTCCAACAAATGTATTGGAAGCTGGCCTGTAGCCAAGTAGTTAGCAACATCTGCATAGCAAGGGGAATAAACTGAAACTGCAAATGAATGTTCATCTGGGAAAGAATCTTCAACTGGTAAGCTGTCATCACTATTAGTAAAACGATATAAAAAATTGGCAACAACATTTTATTTCCTAGGTTTGTCAATAATGGTATTGTCGAATTCCTATAATAGTAACAACCATATAGTTATCTTACCATTTGTAATAGGTTTGTTCATTAAATACTTGATGAATGAGTGGTCAGTGTGTACAAAGGTGGGATATCCAGTGATGTAGTGCGTGAATTTTTTAATCAAGTAGACAATGGATAAACATTCTTTCTCTGTAACCATGTAATTGAGTTCAGCAGGGGCCAAGTTTTTACCGATGTAGTAAATTGCATATGGTGCTTGACCATCCTGTTGTCCCAACACTTCTCCAATGGTAGTGTCAAAGCCATCTAAAGAAATGTGAAAAGGCATAGCCCAATTGGGGATCCTTAAGATAGGATTTGTAGACAGCCTCTTCTTAAGTTCAGTGAACGTTGTATCGCATGCATCGTTCCAAATGAACTGTACATCCTTCATCAATAAGGTAAATAAAGAAGAAGCTAGTTTGGAAAAAAATTCTATGAATCTTCTATAATAACCAGCATGCCTTAAAAAGCTATGTACCTATTTCTATGTTCCAGGAGTGGGTATATTTTCAGTTACCATAATTTTGGATGGATCTACCTGGATACCATCAGTAGAGATAAATTGCCCCAGTACTACACCCTCACTCATCATCATATGGAACTTTTCAATGCTCAAAGATAGCTGGGTTTGCTCACAGCATGTTAAAACCTTGTCTAAGTTTTTCAGTTCCCCCTCAAAGTCACTACCGTACAGGGTAAATTCATCCATGAAAATATCCATACTATCATTGACTATCTCTGAAAATATGCCAATCAGAGCTCTCTGAAAGGTAACTGGTGCATTGCGCAAATCGAAGGGGAGTACCCTATATGCAAAGGTACCCCAGGGATAGGTGAAAGTGGTCTTTTCTTGGTCCTCAGGAGCAATATGGATTTTATTATACCCACTAAACCCATCCATAAAAGAGAAAACATTCTTCCCAGATAGGGTGTCAAGTACCTGATCAATGAAAGGTAGAGGAAAGTGATATTTCTGCATTGCCTTGTTTAACTCTCTATAATCTACGCAGACTCTCCATTTCCCATTTTTCCTTGGTACTATCACAATTGGAGAAACCCACTCGCTTTCTAAGATCGTGTATATAAATGTTGCTTCCAAGATTTTTAGAATTTCCTCCTTCAATATGTCCCTAAGATTTGGTTTCATCCTTCCTTGTGGTTGGCACATAGGTCGGGAGTAACTCTTGATGTAAATGTGGTGGGTGCATAGATTAGAAGGGATACCCTTCATATCCGTGTACTCCCAGGAAAATGCCTCGTTATGCTTTTTCAAGGGAGTGATCAAACATTCCTGTTCATCATGAGTGAGATTGGTATTGATGTTCAGTGTTTTTCTCAGCTCTATCTCAACTGGAACACTTTTTTTGAAATTTTTAGCACTAGAATTATGTGGGTGTCACTAACTAATGTCTACTATGTGAGATTTTATTTCTCTTCTTCACCTAGAGTATTGCTTAGGATCTGATAAAAAATTTTGTTGACAAAAGTTGGCTCACTGATGAAACGGTTAATGGAATTGTCCTCTGTTTCATCCTTAAACATCAAGGCCTTCCCTATTGTTAACAGTGGTTGAATTACCTCCTCTTCCTCTATCTCCATAATGGAGTTTCAGATTCTAGACTCAATCGATATGGAGGATACAAGGTAAGGTTTTTTGTTTCAGTCCCATCTGAGATGGTCATAGACCATGACCAAAAGCTGATGCAAGCATTTGCTGTGGCTAACCAGGGTCCTCCCAGGACCAACGGGTGTCCCCCTAGCTACAAACTGGGTTGTAAAACCAAGAATTCAGCATGGTATTCAGACGAGTCAACTGAGATGATGAGTTCAGCCAAGATTCCCTCAGGTTTGATAGTGGACCTGTCAGCTAGTTCTAAAATGCTAGGGGTTGGCCAAAGATTGGTGAGCCCAAGTTTTTGTACAGATTCTATGGTCATAACATTAATAGCTACACCTGGTTCTACCAAAACAATTGGTATATATGTGTTCCCAATATGCACCATGACAGTATGGTTCCCAGGATCATCATATTTGGCCAAGAGAGTTTTTCCCATTATCAATTCAGATAGTTTCCCTATGACATGGACAGCGGGAGGAGCCCTGGGTTTTCTACTTGGTTTTCTTACACACAGGTCTCACACTATTTTGGTGTAAATAGGCACATCATGGAGGGCCTAGAACAGTGGAATTTTGACATATACATTTTTCAACTCTCCTAAGAGGTTAAACTACGGTTGTTCCACTGCTTTCTATAGTGTTAGTCTTTTAGGATATGGCGGTTCTCTAATTAGTTGTGTAGGATGCATTTCAATAGTTGTTTAGCTATGTGTTTTAGTCAATGTCTCGTTAGGGCTTTCAACATCCTCAATTATAGGGATTGTTGTGTGGCATGAGTACTGGTGGTTCATCCTTTCTTCAGACACAGAGGATGGAACATCCTCAATGACTAAAGGATGCATTACTATCCCTCATCGTAAGTGTAAGTAATTACAGGGAACTGGAGTAATGGAGTAAGTGGGCATGTTGGTAGTCTCAAACTGGTGGACTACTTTATTTTTTGGGTTGGGGATAGGTTGAGCAGGAAGCTGTGGTCGTATAGGGATATTAGGTGCAACATTGTTCTAGAGTTGCAACTGCGGTTGCTGATACTGTTGGTATGGTTGAGGGTATTATTGAAGAGGGTATTGTTGATGAGGAAACTGTTGATGTGGAAACTATTGAGGAGTTTGGTTATGGGGAGACTGGTTTCCTGGATGGGAGTTCCTCCATCCAGGAGACCAATAAGTTTGTTGGTTTGGTGGTTGTGTCCAAGGGGTCCAGTAGTTGAAATTCCGCATAGGAGGTTAAGAAGGATGACATTGATGGATGGAATAAGGTGAAGGGAATTGTATATTCATGTGATGCATATTATTCAAATTATTCATATTATTTGAAAATGGAAATGAGTCTGGATTCATACCTTGGTTTCGAGGTTGCCAAGTATTTTTCTGGGAAATGAAGTAGGCTGGTTCCACATATGGAGTTAATGCCTGCATAATTGGATTCACTTGAGGTAGTGAGGGACACTCCTTTGTATCATGGTTTAGTTCACAGAGTTGGCACACTTCCACCTTGTCAAGTGGACACTCCTTCAGGGGGTGCTTCTTCCTACATCTGGGGAAGAATACATCGAGTGTTAGATCTTCTACTACTTGCTTCTGCTTTTCCCTCAGGAAATCTATTTCAGAGGAGATGGAGCTCATCATATCTATCTTGAATTTCCTGATAAGGTTGCTTATTTCTACTCAGGTGGCTCCTCAATTGGATGACATATGTGTTACTTTGAAGACATCTTGTTCCAATTTGTCCCATTTGTTGGTCCTGGAGGATCCTCTAGAATACCTTTTGCATAATTCAACAATATTTTCAAAGGATTCCTTCGAGATATCCCCCTTTCCTAGTAGGTTCAACATACCTAGGTAGTATTCCCTAATCCCATGAACTAGGATTATCTTGAGCACATCTAACCCCATAGTAGTATGTCCAACCCTCTGCATATTTTCCAGAAGCCTCACAACAAAATATTCCAAACTTTCTTTGTCCTTTTGTACCATCTTGAATAACTCTTCTATTTTATGTTTAGTGTTGCAGTAGTCCTAGTATTTTCAAGGAACACATGTTTAATTTCAATCCACATGGTGAAAATTTCACTACCCAGGATCATGAACCAATGAAGCGCGTTATCCTTCAAAGTAGCAGGGAAAACTTTTAACTTCTGCTCACCGGAAATGTATTTGTAGCTGCGACAAAGGATGTGAAACTCAAAGATGAATTCATCCGGATCCTCTATGGCATTTCCATGCAAATGAGGTAATAATAATGGTGATATGTTTTTCATGGGGCTTGTCCAGCTAGCTGGCGAATGGGGAACTAGAGTGTATAAATTGTCCCCTCATGTGGGGGATCACCACCTTTGTGATGATTCTCCCCCATCACTTCTTCATGATCCTCTGGTTCATGTCTGTTATTCATATTTTCCTATTCTCTCTCCTATATTTTCTTCTTCTGATCGTCATGCTTCTAATGAAACTGTTTCCACTCCTACTTTGTCACCTCCTTCCCATTAATGTGACAAATCACCTCTCGATCACCTACTCCTACAACATTAACTCTATCTTCCTCTGCAAGGACACCTAAGGGTGTCGCAACTCCTCCTGTGTTCTCTAGTGTGGAAATTGATGCTTCCACCCTGGGGGTAATTGGGCTTCTTCTAATAGAGGATCCCTGATGGCAAGCTCTAGTAGAGGAATTGGTTCTAGAAACTAGATCGTCAATGAATGTTATTCTTGCCAATGCTCTATTATTTACACGACCTTGACCATCTGCAATGTTAGTATTTTGGGGAGTTCTGGGGGTTGTGGGAATGTCACATTGTACTATCCTCGTATTCATGCAACCCAAAACATGTAAACTTAAAGGATGAATAAAAATTAATAGATGCAACTAGTATGGTGTCTAATAATTACCTTTCCCGGCAACGGTGCAAAAATGTTGGTCACTCTATATGCTATTTGATTAAAACCATCATGCAAAATGCTCAATATAAATTGTCAACCTAGGGAAGTATTTTTATTTCAAAGATAATTCACACTGTATATGCTTAAACAATAACTAGTTGTTGAACTAAATATACTGTTCTACTTATCTATTTAGTCAAACTCCTCCCATAATTAAACTGATCTAAAATACCTTTCTAAGAACTCTGAATTGCAATCACTTTCCTACAACTTCAATCCAGCAATGAATGAATCATGAAATAAATATATAGACTTACTTTTGCAAGAAGTTAAATCTTAATTTACCAGACTGTATGCATATCCATTACATCTAATTTAATCCAACCTTAATCGAGGAATAAGAAACAATAGGAATTGAATCAAACAACTCTAAGCTATAGTCTACCTGAATTAACAACACAAGTTAAAACATAGAGATCTAAAGAATTCTTCTCCTTAGATTAAAATTGTGGAATGAAAGTAGAGTCTGAGTTACAACTCACATAGTAAAATCTGATATTATCCAAACCCTAGCTCTGAATGCTTCCCAGTACTTATATGTCAACAATCGTAACCCTCACCCACTAATATCGGGCATTCATGAATATCTACGATCTTCAGGCTTCCCTGTTACATGCATTGTTACAACTGTGGGTGGAATTAAACAAACACAACAAATATAGGAAATTCTATTGCTCGAGCCAGTAAATGAATAATAGAACTAATTCAAAAGATGCTCTGACGATTGCAGCAAACTTTAAGCAGCGACGCACTATTATAGCTAAGTCTATTGCATCCATTCCTGTTGTAGCCCTCGTGGAATGATGACCCTTGGTTGGATCCGCGTGTAGAAATGGAACTAGTAGGTCATAGCTGGTAGTGAATGCTCATCTCCTCTTTGGACCACTAAGACTGATACACCTGTATTCTCTCATAGATTGCACTATCTTTATAAAATCATGATGTGTTAGCATAATTCAAGAAGAAAAGACCTGATTATAACAATCATAAGCATTAATAATATGATACAATAATTAATCATACGTGTGAAGGTTCAAGGATCAAGTGAGGAAAGAACATTTGTTTGGTGCATAGAATGGAGTAAGACAAGACAAAAGGTATAATGGATGTGGCTAAAAAGGGGCATTTTGGGACCCAACAGTGAAGGGACCAGCGGTAATAATAGGATGCAAAGGGGTCATACATGAACACATATTACATGCAAACACTTAGCAAGGGTGGAACCTCTTGACTGCATTAACGCAATCTTTAAAGATGGACGGCCAAAAAAAACCTGCTCACAAATTTTTTTGGGTTGTAGAAATCTCATATATATGACCACCACATGCCCCTCCGTGGAAATCATTAAGCACGACGTCAGCCTCCCCTTGAGTTAAAAAATGACAAAAAATGGAATCAACTCCATGATGGTAAAAAGTATCCCCCACTATGAGGTAGTTCTTCGCTACGTGACGCAGTCATCGTCGCTCATCTCGCGAGATGTGAGTAGGAACCTTCAATGTTTGCAAATAAAAAATAATACCCCCATACCAAGGGTCTGCAGCTGAGATGAGAAAGATATGTTCATCAACAAGAAAATATTCATGAACCTCTTCTTCATCCAAATTTGGAAAATCAGACATGAGCTCAGCAACGATTAATGATTTCTTTGATTTTTCAAAAACAAACTCAATATCAAAGTGAAATACTAATGAAACTCAAAAAAAATTGTGCAAGATGGTGCTAGAATGGACATAGAGGGAACATGGTGATGCTGAGGAGGCAATAGAAGGAGATCTAATGGCTCAAAAAGCGCTAAGGGATTGTGGGTTGTATAAGTTTTGACACCTTGGCAGCTTAAGAGCCAAGCCAAGACTACTCCAGCTACTAGTAGACTACTCGGATCCATATTCTGAAAGCTTTCAGTTGGATGGGATGTCACTCAGCATTGAGGTTGAGGACATATATTTTATCACAGGTTTGTCCTGATGAGGGTAGGTGATGAACCTCCAATCCCATGGTCCAGGAGGAGGGTTGAATATAGGGAAATACATAGTTGTCTATTGCATTTTCCGATACAAAGAAGGGTGGCAGTCAAATCCCAAAAAATGCAGTTCAAAACCTGGGGATGAAAGCCATACCATTGGCATTAGGTAGGATCGTAGCTTTGGCACCACTCCACCAGGCCTCCATGCCACTTATTTTTTATGTAATAGAGTGTATGTGACCTATGATATATGACTGGAGTACCTCACTTCTAAACAAGATGAAGCAGCAACTCAGTGACTGCAAGATGGTCAAGGTACAGAACTTTGGGTTTGACAGTATACTGAGTGCATTCTTTTTTGAGAGCTCACTGGACTAATCCCTAGAGTTGACATTGCTCCACACAGAGTCATGGATCTGGCTCAGCTACGCTGAGCCAATTTCATGTAGAGACTGGGAGGGGAAAGAGTAGCCAACCCCTACCCAACAAAATTCTTTCTCTGGTGGCAGAGACAGATCATCGCCATAGACAAATACCCCTATGCAGGGATAGAATTCCGTGAAGATCCATATATTTTGATACCACTAGGATCTGCATATGGAGATATAGGTAATGAATCCCAACTCACTTTTTTTTTTAGTTATTAATTTTTTTTGTATTTTTTTATATATGAAATCAAAAGACATGTTTTTGGTGTGATGACACATAATGAAGCTCTGTCATGTACATGCAAATGTGGGACCACGACGGCCATAAGGCTTTCCTCGTCATCGACGGAGGGGAAGAGGTGATGAGATAATGGGTGTGGATGCCGAGCGGACACTCCAAAGCATTCACACAAACTTCATTCACTTGACACACAAGGTTCCCATGGCACAAGTAGAGGACTTTCCTGAGGCTATGCAGTGCCAGGTGGTTGGAGTACTACAAGCATGGGTTCGATTATTTCACTAACTACCTAAAGCAGTGGTGTGCTACCATGATCAACACCATCGTCCACCATAGGCTTGGGGACCTAGGTGTATATTTTGTATGACTGTGTGGTATATTTTCGTGGCTTGGAAGCCCCAATTTTGTATATGACACTTATGTATTACGACGTCTGCATTTTTGGACTTAATGAAAAAATATTTATGATGATCGATTATTTATTCTATGTACATGTGTAAAATGTGTTTGTGAAATGTTTATGGTCTGTGAAACAAATGCTAATCTAGTACATAGTTAGCATATGTATCAGCAACTTGATTAAAATTTCTTGGAAATGAATGTATGTTATACTCTCAAATTTCCGTTCTAGCAACTTACACGCAAGAATATTCGTAACAATGTCGGATCCCTAATACGATACAAGCCATTAAGTTGTGAAACCACTAACTGCGAATCAAGATGTACCTCAAGAGAAAGAACACTATGTGAAATGGCATACTGCAATAACTCAATCATGGCACTATATTCAACAACATTCTTCGACGAAGCCTATAAACATATGCCTCCTGAAGACAACACTTGACCCGTAGGAGTATATATTACCCAAGCAGTCGAAGCTGAGTTTTGAGTGTGGTGACTAGCACCATAAATGAATCCTATGTAAACAGAAGACTCCATCGACATCTTCCATAACAAATGAAATCTAATCAACAAACCCGATCACCATAAGAAGACCTAACTATGTAATGCAAAAGTGTACAATCATATACAAAAATTCATCCTTGGATGAAGATCATGCATAGTAATTTTTGAGATAGAGCCCATTTCAAGGCTTCGCCATGGTTGTCCCTTCGTAATCCACCAACTGATAGGAACCTTTCTCTAAGACATGCTTAACCATGTAAGGACCATGCCACATCGGGTTGAATTTTCCTGCTCCCAAGGGTTCCTTAGCTTGATCCCACAAAAGGACCAAGTCACCTTCACTAAACTTCCTAGGATGGACAGACTTATCATACTGGACCTTAACGCGATGCTTGTTAACCTAAAGAGCCACTAAAGCATGTCAACATTGCTCATCAAGCTAGTCCAAGTGAACTATATGTTCTTCCAATGCAGAAGTCTCTGGTAAAATATCCACAACTAGCTTCAAAGAAGGTATTTTGCATTCAACCGGTAATGCTCACTCCACCCCATGCACAAGTTTATAGGGAGAAAAACCAGTGGTAGTATTGACCGCGGTTCTATAGGCCCACAAAGTTTTGAGTTTCAACAGTATTTCATTTTGAAAATCACATTTAAGACCCTATACACATTTTTTTTTAGAACAACCACGTATGTACATGGGTATCATGGTATTTTCCATGTATACCCATGCCTACATGCAGAAAAAGACTCGTTTTTTGCGTGGGCCGAAATGCACATTTTGGGGTGGCCTAAACAAAAAATTTGACCACTAAAATAAAAAAAAGTTGCATGAAAGTGAAAGAGAAGGGCTTGAGGAATTACCTAGACCAAACACAGAGTGATTGCGTCAGACGATACTCCCGGAATCAATGCTTGAAATTCTGGAATAATGCACTATGGAGGGTGAATTTCAAATGGTATGAAATTTTTTAAATTTTTCAATATTTTATATAAATTTTTTTGAAATTTTTATCCACTTCCTATAGTTTTTTACCGTTTCTGGCCATTTTGGACCATTTGGACTTATATGATGTTATAGGAGCCCGTTTTGAGTGCGGTTTGACCGAGACTTCAACTAGTTCGTGCCTATTATAGGTATCATGTCTAAACTGGCATATAGGTTAGGATTTCACTTCCACTTTCATTTTTCATGAACTTATCGCCATTTCATCTTAACCTTAGGTATGAACCCATTCCATCATGTCTCAGAACCTTATTGTTGTTATTAGAAGTGGCGTTATGTGAATGGTAGAGATTTCATATACATGGGAACCCTAGTTAGATCCCATATTGCATTTGGTGCCCATGCCAACATTTCTCCTTTAGGTTGTGGTAGTCCTTTTACTCCAACCATGTCTTTGAGAAAGAGCTTCATACTCCTCTTGAACTTTATGCAAGCCATTTCCCTTGGGACTCCCTTATATATATATCAAGTTGTAATTGTATTTTCATGAGTTTTGCTTGCCTTCTTGAGCTTTATGCCGACTCCCCGACTTTGTGTTATTAGCCATATAGCCCGAGCTTGTCTCATGTCTAGCCAAGCACAGCCTTTTTATATATCTTTTGCAACTTGATCATCCCTTCTATCAGGAGGATACCTTCCCCCGAGTGTCGTTATCCTGCACATATATCCTCGCATTGAGCATAGGCATGTTCCACTGCTTGGAACTAGTTTGCTTGTCCCCTGATAGTTGTTTCCTCCCACATTTGTACTATAAAGCACATTTATTATTTTTTCAAGATTTTCAAAATATCTGAAAAAGTCCAAAAAAATAGAAAAACCAAAAAGCAGGATAGGAAAAGATGTTATCTTTGGCAACAGTTGAGTTGTGTCACCTTCAAACAAAACACTGTATATCACATCCGTTGTTTCGGTATTAGTTTGAATTTAGGATCTATACTTGTAACTCTGATTTTATCTCCACCAACTGGTTAAGATTCCAGTCCCTATGGAGCCTCTGTTGATCCCTCTTGTGTCATAGAGATGTCCCAGTTTGCATATCGAGTCCATGCTTACTACCTTCAGTCACCATTTTCCTTTATTCTCTTGTTCAAAGGAAGTTGAAGCCTATGTTGGCTATTCCTTAGTTATATTTACTTTGCATGTCGGCCATTCCCGGTACTGTTACCACGGGGACTTCACTTAGTGAACCTGTCACATAGCACGTACGATCATGGGATATTAAAGAATACCATTAATTTCTANCTCCCAATACTTAAAACCTCCTCCCCACCCCTTTTTATACCTCAATCCTTATAAACCACCCTACCCACCCCAACCTTAAACCCCTCATCCCCCCAATACCTACAATAAATTGGTTCAATTTTTGATAATTTTAAAACCCACAATATGAACTAACGTAATAGGATATTGGTCAACAAGTGAAGACCCGTGACTATTACTGGTTCATGCACATCTTCTTCTTCCACAATATACATCATTGCTGAGTACCTCATGTCAATTGATGGGGGATGCCTTAATTCCCTCCTTCCAGTGGATTCCATTCCATCGACATCAGATCATTTATTATGGAATAGGATTTTAGAGTCATTTGAGTGCCTTGAGACTTACAGTCATTAGTGGTAGGTTCTCTCACCATCGACAGTTTTGGGAATACATCAATGTCCCATGATCGAATGATTATTCCAAGTGTTCGACCTCAACACATATATTCACACTTGTTAGATTGCACTATGTACCTTGATTCCCATTTTCATTATCGGTGGGTGATATCGCGTATGTTAACGGTATACATCAATGACTGGTAATCATACGATGGCCTACTATGTTCAACTTTGACACATATATTCACATAGTAGGACATGTACTAATAGCATTTCATGTATAAGACCACACATGTCGCATTTTATATATCGTGCTTATTCATGGCCATTGTACTCTTATGTATCCGGGACTGCTCTATGTATTTGCAGTCATACGCAGAGATTTATCATTGTATTGTACTGATGAGTGGCTGGTTCTTCCACCTAGGTCTTCATTACTCCACTTCTGGGATGGATTTTATAATGTGTTTTGTCCATCATGTTACCCCTCTGACCTCACACATTAGGGGCCATCTGTTATAGTTGATTTTACCACACACAGTTTATCACATATTGATGGACTTCCCTATCCCTCTACAGACTCTTTATACCCCATGGACTCATATTAACCTTTGATGATCCAATTTCATCCCTTAAAAACCTCTTTTTATTGTTGTACGCGAATTTCAATCCCATACTCATGTGTACACATGACTTTTGACCTCGAACCCACGTACATTGGGATGTGTGCATAAGTCCAAATGTTTTTGGATTTTTCCTCATAGGATTCCAAATAAATTGACTCTTGGCCTTCCAAATTCCTTGATAATGCTCGGATTCGACTCTCCATTACCCTCTTCAAGTGCTATACAAGGAACCCCTTGGATACATTGAACGGGAGGAATTGAAGAGCAAGTAAACTATAGTCCATTGTTGCCACAATTTTCATATACTTGATTCTGCATCCATTTGTCCCTTTGAGCACTTTGTGTTCTTCCCAATATTTTCTTTTCTTGTGAGCTTGCTATTGAGAGATGGACGATTGAGGTGGTGGAGGCCCAGGTGGAGGACTCAATTTCTCCGGTTCGTAGACGTGCCGACAGAGGTTGACAGTATTCTAATCTTTGGTTTTATTAGAGAAATATATTTTCTTGTCCACTTATGTGCAATTGAATATGAATATTGAATCCATGGATATGTTCAATTATTTATGCATCATTGAATATATATGCTAGAGTATCTCTAACACACTATTATATAGCATGCTTGTCTAATTTGCTGTTGTTGAGAGTGAATTGCTAATATAAGCTTGAATTGGAAGGCTCAACAAGGATCTACTTCAACCATCCAGAATAAGGTACGACTTGATATCCCTTAGTATTATATGCTTGGTTTCTCTTGCATATTGGGAAATATTGATTTCTAGTGTCAAAGTTGTCTATTGTGGTACACCCCGAGCCATAGGAAGTTTCTTTGCGTAACAGAATTGGCGACCATACTGAGGATGCATACTCAAGTATATGCAAACCGTGGCAACAATGGACTATAGTTTACTTTCTCTTCAATTCCTCCTCTTCAATGTGTCCAAGGGGTTCCTTATATAGCACTCCAAGAAGGTAATGGAGAGTCGAATGCGAGCATTCTCAAGGCATTTAGAAGGCCACGAGTCAAGTTATTCAGACTCCTACAAGGAAAAAACCAAAAAAATTTGGACTTATGCACACATATCGATGTATGTGGGTTTGAGGTCAAAAGTCACATGTACACGCGAGTATGGGATTAAAAGTCACGTACAACAATAAACAAACTTTTTTAATGGATGAACTTGTATCATCAAATGATAATAATATTCCACGGGGTCTAAAGAGTCTACAGAGGGACAAGGAAGGCCATCTATATGTGATCAACCGTGTGTGGTAAAATCATCTATAACACCTACCGCCTCCCTTTCCAGTGCTGAAACATGCATTAGTCCATTTCAGTCAGAATAAACATCACATTGTAATTTTTTAAACCAAATAATGAACTCAAAGTGAGACAAACATGACCTTGGAGAAAGGATAGGGAGGGATAGGTTTGGCTCCTCCGGAGCAACCTTACCCCTTCTCTGTCTACATTACAAACAATAAGAAAAAATCATTCATCTGCAATAAAAATTTCAATACAAAATCGAGAGTAGCAAACATATTTTAAACTAAAAATCCTTACTTCTACAGACAATCTGATTAATGAGGTGGAGGAAAGGCATGCTCTGTTCTGCAGTCCACCATGGAAGCCAAATAAACTCTTGTAAGAACATCAAAAATGACATAAGCAGAACATTGTTAACACTTTCCTAAAAACCAGGACCAACAATTAGTAAACAAAATCAAATCTCGATGACCTTGCTAACCACACAAAGTTCTAAACAAGCTATTCTTCCACCTTAGTCAGGGTAGAGCCTTCTGCTCATGCCGACTACTTAAAGAGGCGTGCACCACCTATACAATATCATACCACAACCAGAGCTCAACTCTGTGTCTTCTCACCAGACCAAACATGTGAATGAGGTTCTGAACACATAATTGGAACATTAAACTTATATGAAAGCCCTAGTTCTCATCTTCACAAATGGATGGTGGAGGGATCACCATGTATCCAAGTACATGACCTGGCTGCATTGTCAACTCGTATCTAGGTCACGAGTTAATACTAAGGTCAACCAAGGACAACACTTTAACCATCGACTCTAGCAATCATTAAAAATCTAATCATTGTGATTTCCTTTGGGGTTATAACCTATGCCGAGAACCTTATTGGTGATGATACTATGGCATGTCATGCCTTCGTGGTTTATGCAAAGGTCCACACCCTTTTCACACTATACCAATAGTGTTATATATAACACTAAGATCAATGAATTATTTAATTATCGTGGTACTAGGTTACTTAGGCTGTCGAAATATTTTTACAACAATAGCATACTACTATGCTTTAAAAATATAAAATTACATTGCAAGCATTGTATTTTTTCATGCCATTAAACTTTAATATTTTGTATTCTTCATATAACCATATGATATGGCATATACACCATAAACAGTAAGGACCATAAAGAAGGCGCATTTAGGCCAAACCATGTAGTCTCATGCCAAGTATAAGATCATAAACCCTCACTTTTTATTTATATAACAAGAGTTCACTGTATGGAGAAACCATATTCTTTAAAAACCCTAGGCATATTACTCTTAAGGGAAGGTCTTTACACACCATATAATAAACTATGTTAAGGCCAAGGCCTTTCAATTGCAATGCAAATTATGAGCTAGGGTCAAGACCATGGACAGTCTCCCATAGCTTAGGCTAGTTTCAGCCTATTATAAAGATAAAACAATAAAGAACATGTATAAACAAAATACATCACCTGCGTAGACATCGCTGGAGGTTCTTGAAGGAGCTAGACATTGTAATCATCAACAGAACTTGTCGTAACAAACTGAACAGACATATTAAAATTTGCAGAAATAATCATAGAAATCAGCTAAGTAAGTATAGAAGTAATGGATGTAAAAAAAAAAAAATTACTATTTTTAGGTGTGTCACATTGTTGATTAATAGGGGTATTAAAATAAGGATGAACTATTATCGGAATATGGTAATTAATTAAATTATTATAATCAAATTATTATTAAAATATGAATACTTAATTAATAATATTATTATTTTAGTTAAAGTTCCTTGAGATTTATGTGACATTGTGACATTGATGTTATGTACTTATGACTAGTTAAAGTGTTATATGACCTTGATATATTCTTTAAAGGTTATATTGGATTTTGACATTTGTAAATGATTATGAAGCATTGTGTCTTTCTTAAAGGGGTTATGTTGTAATAAGAATTCCTTAAGGGTTCTACCACATTGAATGAAGTTAAATTTGGTTGGTTGTGTTTTACCATGGTTGACTACAATATTTGATAATAGTTTTGGATTTGTTTCAAGTGTCATGGATTATGGTTAAGTGTTTCTACCAATGGTAATTTGACAATGTGACCTTCATTGAATTTCAAGGGCATTTCATTTATCCATAATATTTAATTATTTATTATGTCACATTATAACATTCCTATACGAATGTCATAATGTGACAAATCCCTCACAAATCCTTCGAGAAACATTAAAAAGATGAATTTGATATTGTGACATACGCATAGAGAAATATCACAATCCAACATAAACTTGATGATCACCAGAATGCGACAAAACCCTTGAAAAATATTGCAATTCAATATAACCGAGGTTATTGAATATAATAACATGACAAATTCATCAAGGAACTATCATTATTGTATAGCTAAAAAAATTATTATATTCATGGAACATAGATATTTTATTAAATATTTAAAAATATTAATAAATATATTTTAAATTGATTATAATATAATAATTAACTAAAAATTATTCTCGTTTGATTATATTATTAAATAATAATTTAGTAACACAAATTACCAAATGTTAAAGATGAATAGGGATATTAAAATAATGATGAACTATTATAGGGATATAGTGTTTAATTAAACTTTTATAACCATTGTATTAATAAAATATTGATACCTAATTAATAATATTATTATTCTATATAATGTTCCTTGAGCATTATGTGTCATTGCAACATATATCTTATGTATTTATGACTTGTTCAAGTGTTTTATAATGTTAGGACATTCCTTAAAGGTTAGATTGGATTTTGAGATTCCTGAAGGATTATGTAGCATTGTGAATTTCGCAAAGGGTTATGCCACATTAGGTGTGGTTGAATTTGGTTGGTTATTTTTTACCATGGTTGAATATAATATTTGATAATGGATAATTAGGTTTATGTGTCATGTGATGTGGTTATGTGTTTGTATGAAGGGTAATGTGACATTGTTACCTTCATTGAATTTAGGATGTTACATGTATGTACAATTTTTAATTATTGCTTATGTCACATCACAACATTCATCCATGAATGTCACAAGGTGAGATAACCATGTATGAATGTGGCAATTGAACATAGCACTTGATGAATGTCACAATGGGACAAATCCCTTGCAAAATATTTGACAAACATCGAAACAAGAATTTAATATTGTCACATAAACATGGAGGAATGTCACAATCTAACACAAAACTTGATGAAGATCACAATGTCATAAAACCATTGTAAAACACTACAATTCAGTATAACCCTTTTTTAACATCATATAACATTAAAAACCACTTATATTATGAAACGAGAACTTGACACAGTTCTCGTTTTTCTCTCTCCTAATTTTAGCATCTATTTTTGCCTTTGTTTCAAAAAGGATTGATACCAGTGTCACACATTTTCATTTTGAGGAATTTTTTTGGTCCCTCGAATCATCTTTGTCGTAAAATACTTTTAATTTATATTTTCAAGTGTGTTTTTTAGAAATTTAACAAAATAAAATACATTTAGAAGCAATTTATAATGAAAAACATATGCATTTTGAAAAAATTTCTTTAAAATAAGACATTTTTATGGACAAAATTAGACATTTTTATTGACAAAATTGTAAAACAAATTTATAAAATAAAGATATCTAAAACCATTTTCAATGGATTTTAAGAGATTTTTTATATGAAATTGATACTATTTCATATTGTTTTTCAAAAAGTGATAATTCACATAAATTCAAGAAAAACTATACCATATATTTGTAGATGACATATTAAAAACATTATATATAGGCATTTTATTTCTAAAATAAAGTGCAAATTCAAAACATTACTGATATATCTTATTAAAAAGTTGTCAAATTTAACATTTTCTTCAGGACATCAAACTAATCAACATGAATATCATGTAGGACAAATTCTTCATCGAAATTGGAATTTTATGGAGCTTGTCTTTCTTCAGGGACATCAATGTCCTCTTCCATTGGATCTTCTATGTCTACAAGATTCCCAAAGTCCTCTTTTCCAAACATCCCTCCTAATGGGGATTGATGCTCTTTCGAAATCTTTGCCACAAGTGTTTCACTAAACTCTACTTCCTTCAAATCAACTTCTTAAAATTCATATGGAAGAACTTGAATAGAATTAATTCTTTTCTTGATGTAATTGAATTACATTGGATCATTATCAATGAATATGCAATTCTCCAATTCTGCAAGAAGCATGCTATTGTTGTACCTAATCACCAAAAACAAAAAACAAAAAACAAAAATAGTTTAGTCAAATACATAAAGAAGCATACTTAAAAAAAAAAATTTAATGAAGAATAAAAAAACCATAAAACATGAAATATTCTTTCATATGTAATATTAGAAATTTTACCTAAACTTGAGAACAAAACAAAGACCTAATCTACTTATCTTGAAAATACATCTATGAGATAATTAATCAACACTTATGGCTTTTGATAGATCTTTACATTTACTCCTTTCAAATACCTTTTTTCATATGTTAATTTTTTAACCACGACATTATAAGTCAACATCTAACAATATTTTCCTTCACTATTTTCAATTATTAAAACATTTTAATATGTCTCATCTTTTATCCAAGTTGCAAGATGTATATTTTCAATATAATTCGTGGAGATACATTTTCCTATAACAAAAAATATATTAAATATATTAAAATACAAAGCACACAAACAAAAATAATGTAAAAAAAGTATACAAATGATTTTTTAAACTTCAATGTTTTAAAGAACAAAAATAAATGAAACAAAAACAAATAAACTAAACTAAACAAAAAAACAAATAAAATAAAACTAAACTAAACTAAACAACAAAAAAAACCGAAAAAACGTATACAAAACTAAAAAAAATAACAAATAACAAAAAAGAAAACAAAACAACAAAAAAATAAAAAAATAAACGAATAAAACAAAATATGCAAACATTAACCAAGATGGATTGTAAAAGCGGGTAGGGAGGGGTGGGATGGTTATGAGAATTGCGCAACCCCTTCTTACCCCATTTTACACACCACCTCCACCATCTCGCCACCACTACACCACAACTCCACGACCACCGACCCTACCTACTCCCCACTATGTATTGTGTGCATTTTATTTTAAATTTTGTTTTCTTTAAAACATTTGTTTTTAATAAATTAATTGTACACTTTTTTTAATAAAGTTTTAAAACGTTAGTTTTTCACATAATTTCTTTTGTTTTTTACTTATTTTCTAAAATAGTTTTTCATTATTTTTAAATTTTTATCTTTAATCTTGTGTCTTTTTTAGTAAAAAAATCAAAATTTCTTTTAACTTTTTTTTTAATTTTCTTTCTTTTAATTTCCTTCTTAATTTTTTTTGGGATAAAATTATATGAATTATTTGTTCGTGTATGGTTTAATATATGATTTCATTATGAATTGCATCATAATTTATTTGATTTTCTATGGTTAGAGTGGTGAAATTATTTATGATATATATATTTTTTGTTTAATATGCAAGTTTTTAAAAAGTTGTAATTTATCTCTTAAGAAAAAAATATTTTTCCAATTTAGGTGTTTATTTTAAAGTTTTTGTAAACAATAGTATGGCATGTTTAGGCCTTGGCTCTATTTTTTACCTCGAAAACAAAAACATCTATACTACTATCAACACTTTTATATTTGGGGGGTGTTTTTATGAAAAAATCATCGTTTTTATGGCTAGAGTTCTCGTTCTTAGTATATTGTTCTCATTTCATAGTATAAGTGATTTAATTTGATTGAGAAAATTAGCCAAAAAAACTGACACAAAAATTGATTAATGTACCAACCTAACTCAAGTAAAAAATGACTGTAATGAACATTAATGATTTACATTAAACCCTTGTAAAATGTCACAATGTGACATAACGTTTGTTGAGTGAATCGAATGTGATAAAGCCATTGAGGAACACAACCAAATCAAAATTGTGTACAAGGTCCATGAAAGTTTATAAAACACATCATAACATGACTAATACATTAAGGAAGTTAGCAAGAATTCCTCCATGAATGTATATGTGACATAACCATGGAGAAATGTCCCATTGTGACATTCATCAAGAGATGTTTTGATCTATACTATCAGATCATCTTCAAGATACATTCATTACTGCAATCCAACAAAACCTTCTATAAACATTGCCAAAAAGAATGTCGCAATGTTAACCATGTAAAAATGCCATAATTGAACATAACACTTGAAGAACATTGAAATGTGACAAAGCCATGTAAAATGTCACAATTAAACATAACACTTGAAAACATTCCAATGTGTCAAAACCCTTGAAAAATATTTGAGGAACATTGAAACGATTAATTTATATTATGACATAAACATGGAGTAATGTCACAACCTTGCATAAAACTTGATGAATGTCATAATGCGACAAAACCCCTGCTAGAATTGCACATAACCCTTATTGAAAATCATGGTGTGACAATAGCGTTAATGAATTTACCAAGCCAACCTAAACTAACATAACTATTGTCACAAGTTGACAACCATGATTTTGTAATAAAAAATTAAGCCCTAAATGTCACAATCCAACAGAAAACTTAATGAACATCGCAATGTTGCAAAACCATTAAGGAATGGATCGATGAACTTAGCTAGTGGAAATCGAAGATAACACTTAATAAATGTCACAATTTGACAAAGTCGTTGCAAAAAATTCCATGAACATTGAAAAGAATAATTTTAGGCTGTGACATAACCATGGAGGAATATCACAATCCAACTTAAAACTTGATGAACATCATAATCCGACAAAACTCTTGCAATAATTGCATTGCAAAGGAATGCAATTCCATTAAGGAAATTATCACAATGTAACATAACCATTGGGTAATATACAGAGACGAAATAACTTAAACATGATTATAATGAACATCAATGAAACATAAACTCTTTCAAAATGTTGTAATGTGACAAAACCTTTACTAAATGTTAAAATGAAACAAATCCATCAGGGAATGAAAACAAAATGCAAAAGGACCCTTGAGGAATGTACCAAGTCAATACGTGTTAAAATTGTTGTGCCATTTAGACCTTTAAGCAATGAGTCCAAAATTATTTTTGCAGTAAAAGGAGAATGAAGATACACACTGAACAAAACAAACCACACAGGAAACATATGAGTATAGCTCAGGTAATTACAGTATCATTGTCATTAATTAAATCGAGTGTTACAATATTTTACATAGGAAAAATTCGAACCCATTAGAAAAGAATTTGAATCTATGAACTGGATGTGACTATACCTAATTGACTAATTAACTCATGATGTCTCAATCAATATCAGAGTCCAAATAGCTAACTCAAGATGTCTAAACAACTAACACAATCAGTAATAAACAATTAACTCAATGTAACTAAAGTGATAGGTGAGAAAAGGCGCCTAATCAACATGCAACCATACATAAAATAGTGCTGACTGAACTGATTGTGATCTAACTGAATGTAACTGGAAATTAACTATGCTTAACTAGTTCCAACTCCAACTGACTGAAGGAGGTTGTTGTAGAGATGCCCAATGGCTCCAAAAATGTAGGGATTAATCTAGGAGGTGCCTAAACTGATGCATGCATGTGTAGTCAAAGTCACTTAGCCTCTAGCAGTGTTCCCCACATTCTAGTAACTGGCACATGTGGCCCCATTAGGCCAAGTGGACCCAATGGTAATAATGGACATAATTAATTAATTAAAACTCGTAAGTTAGGCTAAATTAATCTAATAGATAGTTTGATCAAGGGAGGATTAATAATCCTAACACCCCCGACAAATCCTAACTTGGGAAATTGTGGGCCCTGGAAACAACGCCATAACTCACCCAAAGACAATCTAAAAGACATAACGTTTCTTAAGACAACTTAGGAAATAGGGGAAAACCTCATGGGAACCCCCCCCCCCCCCCTCCTCCTCAAAATAAGCAGAGATAGGAACTGAGAATCAAATTTTAATGCCTAAAAGAGACTTGAGAAGGACAAATATCTTTTCTGTAAAAGACTTGGTGAAAATATTTGTAATCTGATTTTCTGTAGGACAATAGTGCAGTGTGATGGTTCTTTCATGCAATAGTTCCTGGATGTATGACATGCAAACCTCTATGTGCTTTGTCCTCTGATTCTGAACAAGATCACTAGAAATTTTGATTGTACTCTAGTTGTCACAATAAAGATCCACTGTAAATGAAGTCTGAATCCAAAACTCTGTCAAGATGCAATGCAACCATACTTCCTACATAACTGCATTCATAGCTACCTTATACTTTGCTTCTGTTGAAGAGAAGGAAAGTTTTTCTTGATTCTTGCTCTACCAACAAATTGGACCGAATTCGATCATGAATACAAAACTTGAGGTGGATTTCCTATCATTTCCATCTCTTGCCCAGTATGAGTCTGTAAATCCTCTTAGATCAAGTTTTGCTCCTACTGCATAGTGGATCCCATAATCTATAGTACCCTACACATAGTGCAAGATCCTCTTTGTTTCCTTCCAGTGTAGCTCATGTGGTTCCTGCAGGTAGCTAGAAGCAACGCTCATAGCATAGGATATGTCTGGTCTCGAATGAGTGAGATATAGAAGAATCCCAAGGATTTGTCTGTAGAGAGTACTATCTACCGAGGGTGTGGAACCACCTTCTTCAATCTTGATGCCTAATAGAAAGGGGTAGGGGGCTACCTTGTAATCCTCCATGTGGAATCTCTTAAGCATGTCTTATGAATACCTGGACTGTGAGATCATGATTCCTGAAGTCTTTTGACTTACTTTGAGACCAATGAACTATCTTAATAGTCCTAAGTCAGTAATAGAGAATGTTTTGTTTAAAGAAGACTTGATGCTACTCAATCTAGCAACAGAGCTACTAGTAATGAGAAAGTCATCAACATATAATACCACTAGAATCAAGAAATCCCCCTCCTTCTTCATGTAGACATTGCAATCTAATTTGCACCTTTCAAATTTCTGAAATATGAGGAAGGCATCCATCTTGGAGTACAATGCCCTTGGGGCTTGCTTGAGTCCATACAGTGATTTCCTCAGTACACAAACTAAGGAAAGATCATTAATAAACCCCTCAGGTTGTTTCATATATATCTCCTCCTCCATATCTCCATGCAGGAAGGCACTTTTCACATCCATGTGATGTACCTCCCATCTTTTGGAAGCTACAATAGCCAAGACAAGCTTGATGGAATCCATTCTAGCTACTAGAGAGAATGTCTCATTATAGTCAAAGCCTTGAACCCGAGAGTATCCTTTAGCCACCAACCGATCCTTGTACTTCGTTGTGATTCCATCTACAGCGATCTTGGTCTTGTTGATCCATTTTCACTAAACATGCTTCCTTCCTGGAGGTAAGGAGACAAGCTCCTAGGTTTTATTGTCATGGAGTGAATAAAACTCCTCCCTTAGAGGAATTTTGAGGTCTAAAATGGTCCTCCTAAGGAAAATAATAAAACAATCGTTAAAATAATAAAATAATAGTTAAAATAATAAAATAATATTTATTAATTTTCGAGGAAAAAAGAAAAAACTATTTTTTGTGTTCTTATTTTTGACATATCTCCCTATGTTTTTACTCAAATTTCGATCAGGAGAGCTAGTTGGATGTAGAATTTGATGCCACATCCAACAAATACCCACACTGCATACTTTTGACGAACCCCGCTACCCAAAAAATAAGAAATACCTGAAAAATGTGATGATGATGTCATCATCACATTTTTTCTGGTATTTCTTATTTTTGGGGTAGCGGGGTCCATCAAAAGTATGCAGTGTGGGTATTCGTTGGATGTGGTATCGAAAATATGAACAAAAAAAGTAGTTTTTTTATGACAAATATGTCAATTCAACCATTATGGTTGACTCGTTTTATTGGAATTCTATTGGTTCTTGAATTACAACTCACAAGAACTTATTGTTGGCGCGTTTTCTTATAAGGCCCATTTTAGACCCCAAATTTCTTCTAATGATCCATGGAAGCCTTCCATCTAGGGTCATGGAAATATTCTTTTGAATTATTTAGGATCTAACCCCATGTTCATAAAACACCTCTAAGGAATAAGTGGATATGTGTGGGATAGTGCAACACTATCCTTATAATACTAGGACCTCATTTTTCTCTTGTCATTTGGATCCCCAACACCATTTATAGCTACTTATATGAGTTTTTGAGCCCATTTAGGCTACCGAAATGAGGTAGATGTTGGATCTGGATCTAGATCCCTTTGAGGTGTAAGCTCACTGTATCGACCATGCTAGTGTGCATCCTCTTCTAATTCCTGAATATGAAATGTTAGGAAATATAACGAAATTTGCAATAGGAGGTGAATGAATATTTATACCTTCATTTTCTTCGAATGGAAGCTATGGTGATGCTAGAACTGTGAATGGCATGAAGTGAGAGAAAATGTATTCCTTGGAGGAATTATCAACAATTCCTTTCTATACAATATCCCCAGTTGATATTTTTATGATCTTTACTAAGTCAGTTCCAAACAACACTTGCTTTGGTGAGCCTGTATGAGTCATCTGATAAATAAACAACAAGTTAGCTCGAAGGGAGGGAACATAGAGTACATCTATGAACACACCATGGTGTACTTTGATGGTGCCCCTTCCTACTGCTCAAATTTGGGAATCACCTCCCATGTGAATAGTGGGCCCTTATTTGATGTTGAGAGTGGAGAATAAATACTTGGAGGAAACCATGTGGTTGGATGCTCCAGAATCAATCAAATAGGTTGTTGACCAAGGTAGGCCAGCTTTCAAACACTAGTAGAAAATGAGAAATTAATGACTAAAAAAATGACTAAAATAAGGCTATAAATGACTATTTTTGAGTCGGTGACTAATAGTAGCAAATTTCCACTATCTTATATCTAGTCGTATTTCACTAGTCATTAATAGCTTGACTTAGTAGTCATTGATTTAGTCATTGATAGAAAATGATTTAGTCATTGATAGACAATGCTTTAGTCATTGATAGTCAATGATTTAGTCATTGATAGTCAATGATTTAGTCATTGTTTGAGTCATTGATAGTTAATGATTTAGTCATTGATTTAGTCATTGAGTTAGTCATTGATTTAGTCGTTGATTTATTCACTGATTTAGTCACTAAGTGCAACCATTAATGACCAAATAAATGACTAAATAAACTACTAGCTGTTAACATATTAATGATTAAGATAAATACGACTAAGATACAGGAAATTAGCTACTAATAGTCGTATATATGTGAATTTAGTCACAAATTTATGATAGGGCACGGAGGAATCGAACCACCAACCTCCTGCCTATAATTAGGTAGGAACTCTACCATTGAGCTAGCACCCTTTAAGAATTTGTTATTGCTTTACAATGATGATATTCAAACAAATTTATGATATATATCAATCTATAAACTACATAATTATTACTATTACAACTTAGCAGTAACTAGTATTTATGATAAATTAATTCCTGAGAGCTATGTACAATTTTTCCTGTAACTAAAGCTAATAAAAATACTACAAATACTTTTACCAAAGAGATTTAGTGATGAGTACCTCTTCCCATTCTTCATCACTATAATTCTCATAGTCCAAATAAGAGTCCTTCCTGAAAGGATTTTGAAGCCCAATGCCATCACTGCATCAAAAGCAAAGAGTCAGAAACAAAACTTTCCCTCTTGTCTACTGCAATATTAAGAATCCATGAGCTTCAAGGTGTTTTAGATGTTCCTCATCATGGGCTATCAAAATTAAAACACAACCTGTTTCTTTGATAATTAATAAACTTAAAATTATGCAAAGTATATTCACCTTTTCTTTGAGAAGGTTCCATAATAAGCATGTCTATGGTTGTGATCAAACTGCAAATGGTTTCTTCTCTTATTGTGAAGCATATTTTAGCTTTAAATCAAGTGATAAACATTCTAAGAGTCGGGCATATTTGGAAACTTATTGCTAATGGATACTCAACGATTATTATTTGCAAAATTAGAGACTTGAATCCCTATGCACCGCAATGTCTTGAAAAAATGATCTCTAGACCTAGAATTTAAAGAATTGCAAGTATTTTGACTTGGGGAATTGCAAGTATTTAGCATTGAATCATTTACTATTTCAAAGGTATCATTTTGTATGGAGGATTTATGCTTTGTGAATCATTATTCGTTGGCTATAAGGGCACCTAATAGTGGATTCAATAATTAAAGAGTCATGTTGAAAATATAAAGAGAAATACCCTGCTCCTACAACATTGCATCTTTAGAGAAAGCTTTAAAGGGTTGTATATTTGGCTGCTAGGTGATGATACAAGTTATTTGAAAGGCAATAGAACTGGTTAAGCATGAATTAAACTTGAAAAACTTGCAAACTATTAGGTATAACAAAATATATATCAGCTCTGTGTTGAGATGTATAGGATCTAAAACAACTTCCACGATGATTGGACAATAGTTCATAGAGAGAAATAACCATTGATAAGAACTGAACGTTCCTTAGAATGTATGGTCACCTAAAATAAGACTACACTAAAATTTAGATTCTAGTAAGCTTTTGAGATTGACTAAACCTATCGAAAATGTTTGAGAGACTAGTATTCTACAATGTTCTTATAATGCACAGTTGCATAAAGGCATATTCTTATCAAGATTTATGACTTTCAAAATGAAGAAATTTACTTGACCATGAAATGCACATTTATGATGAAGCAAAGGATAGATAAAATCACGATGAGGTTCATATTCCCCATTTGAACTGCCTACAAGAAACTATTTCTTCATAAGGGTAATAAAGCATGTCTCCATCCTACTTGAGTGGAATGTGAAAGTGCCCTGCCCTGATTATCTGATTTTGAATTAGTTTTAAGTTCCAATTCCCTTCAGGACCTATGGCATGTTTACGCCTTCCCCTCTGACTCCCCACATGGGATGTGTTGCTTCTTCAATGGAATATAATAGCCTCACTAAGAACTAGGTCTTGTATTTTAGTGTGGAGTTATATTTACAAGTACAAATTTCAAGGTTCATGAAGAATTGTTCAAAACATACCATTAGTATAGCATTATAACATAGGGTATGTTTCTGCGGGATGATAGAGGCAGGTCAGAGCAGACGGTAAGAGTAAGAGAGGGTCTGACCTAGCTAATTTAAAGAAAAAAAATCTAAATCTTGGCTGATTTAGAGATTGAATAGTCTCTTAGTAAGGGGTAATGTGTTGGTGAGTGAGTGTAGCAGTAAGGCCTTATATTTCTTTTCTCTTAGGCACCGATTTTGGAAAGTGATGCTAAGAAGTCCCCAATATGGCCAAGGGATATCTGACAATCCTACATGACATTGGTAATGTCTTGGTGCAACTTAGGGACATCCCTTATGTAGTGTTAGATATTAAAAGATAGGCTCATCTGAAATTTTTTATCTCTTGTATTTAGATCCATAAAAATAAGTCTATATCCATAGATAACAAACTTGGAAAAATACAGAGGCTTAAAATGGCTGGATAAAAGGAAACAAAAGCTGTAAATGCCATATTAACAAGAGGTAAAACAAAATTATCAAAAGAAAATTACTAATATCCAATAGCAAAAGAAAACAAAACTCAACCTTGGCCTCTGAAGGAACCAAAAATGTGCTTCCCTCTGAAGTACTCTTAAATCCTTGCACATTTGGGTGAGAAGCTTTATTAGATAGTCCATTAATATTCAATAGATGTCCATTTGTGCTTTCCAAAATATCTTGTCCATTTTCCCACTCCCTCTAAAATTGTCTAGACGATGCCAAATTGGGAGTGGAATAATGGCTTGATCTTTCTATAGAACCTTCTAACCTTGCAAATGAAAATCTTGACTACTTGCTATTTTGATACTTCCATGAACTTGATATTTCCTTTGACAGCCTATTGCATTTATCAGTCTCAATAAGGAGGAAATTTGCTAAATTGTGAGGACTATTTAATACACCATCATATGAATCAAAATTCAAAGACAATATCTTTGAAATTATATTGTTTTCTCCAACATCTGAGCCATTCATATAAACTTGTGGAAGGATATTACACATCAGATTCTCCAAGCATTCTAGCTTTCCAGAACTGGCATTAGAATCTCTAGCAATTTCTACTTTCTCCATAATTTGAAAACCAATACTTGTACTTCTATCGGTTGCATCTAACATAGACTCATTTTCAAAATTTGGATAAAGCTTGTACTATTATTTCCATATTTTGAAACTGATATTTCCTCTAACGTAGGATCATTTTCACAATTTTAGATAGAACCTGCAATAGTCTTTTCAGCAGTTGAAACTAATCTTTCCTCTGCTTTATGATTAGTAACTCCAAAGCTGTCACCGTCACCATTAAGGGTGCAAGTATTTACATACTTTTGATGAAGAGAACAATTTTTAGAAGTATAATCATCCACTAAAAATTGGAATTTTTCCATAAAGGGAGGCGCCTCTGCTTCTGAAGAAATAGCTTTAGAGAAACCTTCACCATATGGTTCTACAAAGTGTTCTTCATAATTGTTTTGATACCTATCATCAAATGGATACATGTGTAGAAAATTCTCAACATGATTTTCTGAAAGCATTCTACTGCTTTTATTCTGAGAGCAACAACATTCACTTCACTATTGATTTGAACAACAAAGTTGCTTTGAGGGACAGAAATTGGAAAGCTATCTTTAGAAAGTCCAACACGAACAATACCAGATGACATTGAAACTGCATCTGTTCTTTCACTTCTTGCTATTTCAATGTACCCACTGCCCAGCTCATATGAACCCTTGTGTGTGTTAGAGGACAAATTATTCAATAGACTTTTAAAACCTTCATGACTCCTACATTTCATAGTAGGATCAATTAAACTAGCATTCTTTCCATGGAAAGCTTCCCCAACAGTATTTACATGTGAATTTGATTTTATATATGTTCCACTCATTGCTTTAGGTTTGGCATCAATATGTTTTTTATATATAAACATTGATGACTACCCACCCTTATTGACCAACAGCTTTCCATGATCAGAACGCAACCCTGATGCCGCAACTTCCACCACCAAGGCAGGGAGATTTAATGTTGGAGACATTGAAAGTGAATGAGATGAACTTGTTTTAATATTAGAGGATCCATGAATAGTTGGGATCCTCATACTAAATGATTTTTCTTGTACAGCATGGGAGCCCCTGCAATAACCATCAATGTCTCAATATTCAGTAAGATATCTAATATTCCACCACAAAATCCTAAATCATATGGAAGCTTATGTTCACTAAACTTAATGTGTAATGTTGCTCTGCACCAATCCAGGGGGGTGCTGGAAAACTAAACAAATATTCCATGACAAGAAATAGATTTCATACCAAGATGCACTAGCTGGCAATACAACTGACCTTCTAGCAGCTCCACTGGCAAGGGAAGTCTCACCATTACCTCCTGCGTTCTAGTTTCACATGGAAATATGAACATGTATATATTATTAGGAAATTAAAATGAAGCCATGCATAAAGAATCTAGAAGACAGTCACTGAAGTAAAACATAAGTTGTCTAAAGAAAATACACATTAGCTTCTATACTAATGATTATTTAGGACTGAATCAGAAGCTATTAAATAATCTAATATGGAATCATAGAAAAAGATGTCTGCACAAATATCAATAACAAATGCTAAATATAATTGGGTGAAAGTACAATATACTAAAATCCTAAAGTCACTTACAGGAGCTAGTGATTTGCTCAATTTACTTGAAGAAGCTGATCTAAGCAAGGAAACCTCTGCCACTGGTGGAGGTAAACAAAGTCCCTAGTATTGATGTGAAGGATTTGTAACATCATAGAACTTCTATGTTTTGCTACTAGAAAAATAGGACATAGAAAATAAAAAATCATATAAGCTAAATGTGAAATATTTTTTAAAACAATTTATCCCAATAAAGAAAACTTTCTAAATTAATATAAATATATTAATAATAATATTATGTCGAATGTTTCAAAATGAACTAAAAGAGATAACTGGGGCAACAATACAGTAAATATTGCATCCCAAAACTAGTGTATAGATAGACAAAGTAGCCAAGGATGATGTCTGAAAATTTGTCCATTCCAGTTTCCTCCAACAAATTTTACAAAATTTTCCCCCAAATGATCTCTTGAAGGATTTCTTCACTACAGCAGCCAACCCCATCCATCTGGGTCCAACCCCATCCATGTGGGTCCTTCCTCTTATCCATCAAAAATTACATGGGAAAAACCCTTGAATCTACCGGTTAATGCATCAAATTCCTTCTCTCCATCATTAACATGGTAAAAATTAGAGTTGAATCTAGTTGTTAACGTGTTTTGCATGAAAACCCCCAAATACCATGAGAGGGGTAAAGATGAATTCCTTACCACAGCTGAATCTGTAGATGATGAAGCAAAAGAGTGTTGCAAAGACCTCTCCATTGTCTTCAAATGGAATTCCTGTCAAGTTGTAGCCAAAAAAATAATTAACTTGATCCAAAAAGAATTTATAAGAGGCTTGACTGTGTGTTAAGATGCATATAAATATATAAAATGTATTGAATGTGTTTGGTTCCCAAACTAAACCTGAAACTATGGTAATTGAGGAACATTCTTATGTAATGGTAGCAACAACGGATCCTCCAATATCTACAAATTACAAAAAGGATGAGAACATGTCTAAAAATTCAGGTGGAATGAAAAGAAATTAAAACTAGCTTGTAATAGTTTGTGTTGCATACTTACTTTTTTGTTGAGTGGGCGTGCTTTGAACTTTGGAATTTTTGCAAGCATCTCTTCTTCAAGCCCATCCACACTCTTAAACCTGAATAAATAAAAGAAGGATATGTGAGAAATGTATGTTGCTTTTCAAGCCCTTATGGTTTGCTCGTAAATAATCAAATGCACTAGTGCAATTTAACATTCACACAAACTTGAGAGTTTGCAAACAATTGATTCCACAATATACCTTGTAGGTCGACTTCTCTGAGTTATTTCAAGTCCAGGATCCTTTGGTATTGTGAGTATTAATGTTTTGAACTTTTGAAAAGGTGCACCAGTACCATCCTGAAATAGATTTCTTCTGCAATGAGACACTGGGGACACTAACCACTTAAAAAACTAAGGAAAGATGAATGATATTGTTCTTACATGAGCTAGGGATTGCTTAGATGTTCTACACTGAAAGAAAAAAACAAATTTTCAACAACAAAAGCAAATAGAAAGAGAATTTTGCTAACTACAAAAAAGCATGGTCATTATCACAATTTAAACTAGGTAGGAAAGGAATATGCATAAAATATCCAAGATGTAGGATTGATAGAAGCACACTCTGCCTTCAAGGCTGAGTTCCATTTTCTTTCATTGTTTTTATCGATAGAAGCAGTTGAACCTTTGTTTGGATTTGTTTTTTGTGGAAAGATGTGTTCTTTTACCTTAAGAATCTGAAAGAAAATTTAAAAGAAAAGTATAAAACTAACAGACATATGTAGAAATTCTGAACAGCAATAGATTAATTTCACTCACAACAAATTACAATTGATCATGCAAAATTGTCAACAATGGAGACTGAAAATGGAGCTGTAACACAAAATTATATTAACTCAGTGTAAAATAGCCAACCCTGTAATATCATAGGCTGCTGAATAAATAGAATACATGAAGAAATTGAATTCATGAGGAAGCATCCAAATCTAGCATAAAGCAGGCTTAGCCAAAATAGGCAAACCCCCCATAGGTGTAAAAAGTTGATCCCAAATCTGTCATGAGGCTCACGAATTGGCAAGGGTGCATAGGCAAGATAATGAGTGGTGGAACAACAACTCATACATGCTTTTGCATGGAGGAAAGAGTGGAGGATTAAAGGGGAATAAAACAGGTTCACCTCACCTAGTCTTTCTTTCCTTATGTGCTTTAAAAACTGAAAAAGCAGTCAACAAAGCAGAAAAAGCAGAAGGGCGCCTAGGAGGCCAGGAATAAAGAAGATTTGATTCCTAAGGCTTTCCTAAGCGCTACATGAGTCAAAGATGGCAAGTTTGACCTCTATGGATAGGCAATTAGCAACTTGAACATGGTGGGACTCATGAACTAGGCAAATAAGACAAAAATAAATGAATTAATGTCTAAGTGGGTAATAATATGGGTTTGATTATTCTAACACCCCTCCTTAAGCCTGAATTTATGAGTAATAAATCAAAATATAGGGCCTAGCAACAAGGCTTAGTCACCCTTTTACATACTGCAAGTCCATATGAACCAAGGAAAGAGGCAAAACCAACTTGGGAAAATCCTCCCTTAAACATGGAATGTAAAACAAAATTGTAGAATCTTGTCTCCACTCATGCTTTGACAGCATGATCAGCAATCCCCAGCAGTGATTTGAGATTGCTGAAGGTATTCTCACAAAATGCTTTGGTGAATATATCAGCTACTTGTTCTGAAGATGAACAGAAGAGTAGGTGAATGGTGCCATCATGCACAAGCTCTCTGATGTAGTGCATGTGAATCTCAATGTGTCTGGTTCTCTGTTTCTGAACTGGATCTTTGCGGATTCGAATGGTACTCTGGTTATCACAGTAGATGGTGGTTGAGTACTCAGGTTTGAAACCACACTCTCCAAGTAAACCCTGCAACCATAAACACTGAGTTGCTGCATTGACAACTCCTCTGTACTCAGCTTCTGTAGATGAGACTGCAATCGCACTCTGTTTCTTACTTGACCAGCTGATTGGCCCTTCTGCAAGCATGAACACATAACCTGAAGTGGACTTCCTGTCTATGCTATCACCTGCCCAATCACTGTCAGTAAAACCAATTAACTCAAGGTCGGAATTGGCTTTATAGAAAATCCCATGTGTCCTTGTTCCCTGAACAAAGCTAAGGATCCTCTTCGCTACTTTCCAATGGATCTCATGGGGCTGATCCATGAATCTAGAAGAAACACTGACTGCATAAAAAATATCAGGTTGAGTATGTGTCAAATACAATAAACATCCAATCAACTGTCTATACAAAGTGTTGTTTACCATCGGTGGAGAATCATCTTCCTCCAGCTTCACTTCTGAAAGGAAAGGAGTTTTGCTTGCTTTACAATATTGCATTCTGAATTTGATCAGCAAATCCAAGGCATATTTTGACTGGTGCACCTTGATTCCAGATTTGGTTTGAGCAATCTCAAGCCCCAGAAATTGACTTAAGATCCCCAAATATGTCATGGAGAAGGCTTGGTTCATAGCTCCTTTTAGGGAAGCAATCTCAGCCTGTGAGCTTCCTGTAATGAGGAGGTCATCAACATATAACACAATGATCATTACTGAACCATTAATTACCTTCAGATAGGCATTCGAATCTGATTTGCACCGAACAAAATTCAGAGATAGCAAGAATCTATCTATCTTGGCATACCAAGCCCTGGGGGCTTGCTTTAGCCCATACAATGAATTTCTCAACCTGCAAAAAAGAGAATAGTCAGTAGAAAAACCTTGGGGCTGCTGCATATATATCTCCTCAGTGAGATCACCATTCAGAAAGGCACATTTTACATCCATATGATGTACCTCCCATTGCCTTGATGCTGCAATGGCTAGAGCTAGCCTGATTGAATCCATCTTTGCCACTAGGGAAAAAGTCTCATTGTAATCAATGCCATGAACCTGTGAGTAGCATTTAGCTACCAATATAGCCTTTTACTTCAGTGGTGAACCATCAGCAGCAAATTTGGTCTTATAGACCCACTTACACTGTACTAGTTTTCTCCCTGGAGGAAGATCCACTAGCTCCCATGTGTTGCTCTTCTGTAGTTAGTTGAACTCCTAATTCATGGCAGCTTGCCATCTTAGATCTCCTTCTACTTCTTCATATGTTTGAGGATCAGACTCCACCATCAAATATCATTTTTCAGCAAACTCAGGATCCTTCATGCACAGACCACTCTCAAATTGAGATCTAGTCCTCCTTGGGTCATTGGGATCCCCAGCTAACTGTCCTGCTGCATGTAGTGTCTTGGCTGCCCATTTAGGCCTTGTGGGGCTGTTTGGGTCTGCAATAAACTCATATCCATCATAAAAATCAGAATCATCATGTTCAACAAACTCTTTACTTACTTCTTGAGGTTCGGGTGGTGAAGAGGCTTCACCAATTTCCACATCTGCAAGGGGTTCTTCTTCAAACTGAACACACCTTTCGATGAAGGCTTTGTTTGTGCTCAAATTTATCAACTTGTACCATTTTGAATCTTTAGAGTATCCCACAAAAAA
>LPNX010073737.1:106883-124484 GCA_001517045.1 Pseudotsuga menziesii | reverse complement strand
CAAAATTACTGGGACTCAGGGAAATCAGCTCATTTTCGATCTGGTGTCCCCTCATCTCATCTGTCTTTCCGAAGAGTTCAGAAAGTTTCTCCCATACTTTATCTGGTGAATTTAATCCATCGAGATGGAAAAGGAGGTCTCGGGAAATACTAAGACATAGGAGGCCATAAGCCTCATCTCTCCGATTGTGCCATTTGATCTTCTCTGTAGTAGCATTGGGCTCTGCTTCTGTAGCCATATTCACCCTATAGAGGCATTTCTCTCTCAACAAGATCTCCATCTCTGCTTTCCATTCAAAAAAGTTGAAGGGAGTGAGGATAGTTTTCTGTGAATCCATAGCTTTAGAAAATCTGTCCCGGCTGTCAGTAGAAGGCTCCCAGTCTTGATGTCGAACCTGCAAAAAATTTTTTGAAGGAGAGTAACAACCTACAATGGCTCTGATACCATGTAGAAATTCTAACCAGCAATAGATTAATTTCACTCACAACAAATTACAATTGATCATGAAAAATTGTCAACAATGGAGACTGAAAATGGAGCTGTAACACAAAATTATATTAACTCAGTGTACAATAGCCAACCCTGTAATATCATAGGCTTATGAATAAATATAATAGATGAATAAATCGAATGCATGAGGAAGCATCCAAATCTAGCATAAATCAGGCTTACCCAAAATAGGCAAATCCCCCATAGGTGTAAAAAGTTGATCCCAAATCTGTCATGAGGCTCACGAATTGGAAAGGGCGCATGGGAAAGCTAATGAGTGGTGGAATGGCAGCTCATACATGCTTTTGCATGGAGGAAAGAGTGGAGGATGAAAGGGGAATAAAACAGGTTCTCCTCACCTAGTCTTGCTTTCCTTATGTGCTTTAAAAACTGAAAAAGCAGTCAACAAAGAATAAAAAGCAGAAGGGCACCTAGGAGGCCAGGAATAAAGCATGTTTGATTCCTAAGGCTTTCCCAAGTGCTACATGAGTCAAATATGGAAATTTTGACCTCTATGGATAGGAAATTAGCAACTTGAACATGGTGGGACTCATGAACTAGGCAAATAAGACAAAAATAAATGAATTAATGTCTAAGTGGGTAATACTATGGGTTTGATTATTCTAACAACATACAACCCTCTCTCTATACCAAACATGCATTGCTCTCCATATCCTAAACATAACCCATCCGTACAATGCATGTTAAAAGCATTCAACAAAAACAATATCAACAAAATGAACATTCAATTAAAAAATCATGTCACCTGCCTTAATCATCCCGCTTCAAGCTTTTGCCTTTTCACTGCTTGGTTTTATTGTGCGGCACTCTTTTCAGCACAATATCTGAAAATTACATTATTACACATGGACGTTAATGAATAATATATATATTACTTGGTATTTACCACATACAATGGGATTACTACATTTTCCTAAAAAAAATTGCTTGTCTATGGCCTATTTAGTATTTTTAACTTCTGTTGTGCAATTTCGTCTTGAATTTGCTTGTTTGGACAACTTGTTGCCTACATACTTTGCTATGGAAGGCTTGCTTACGAGATGAGTAGCTTTATTGATAGTATTTTGAACCGCCTTACGTATAACTTGTGCACTAGGAGTTTGAACCTCCATCTCTAAAATTCCAATTTAACATGCAAAGCGTGAGCAACTTCAACCAATACCAAAATTATAAGTGCATTTGAAGTTTAATTCTTTCAAAAATAGATTGCACAGATCTTCATATTTCTCAATTTCAGGTAATTTTGATTCTGCCTTAAAGTGGTTACAACAAATGGAGCAAGAAAGAATCACTGATGATCTTATCACATATAGTACCCTTATTGAATTGGCTAGAAAGCTGAAGGAATACTCAAAAGCAATCTCACTTTTCTCCAAGTTAACGGTTGTAAACCTATATCCTGATATGATTTTATATAACTCAATGATCAATGTCTTTGGCAATGCAAAACAGTTCCAAGAAGCTAAATATCTTATCATCAAGATAAGGGAGCAGAATATCACACTGGATACTAATCTGCCTTAGATCAAAGTTTACCTAGACACAACAAGTTGACACTCATTCAAACTTTTCACTATGCATAGAAACATAAAACAAAAATGTATGTTTTTTAACTGATTGTGTGGCTTCATCATCTTTAGAGTTGGGCCAAAAACAACCCCAATGGAAACAAGGCTCCAATTAAATCACATGTTCATTTTCCAGTAAAAAATACTGCAAATCTCTCAGTGACAACTCTAGATAATCCAACTCCAACAGGGAATGGACATGATAAACACCTTCATGTCCACACTTAGAGACTCGTGCTGTAAGGAATACTTAATCAGTACATTCACTGACCTTAAGAAGAATCTGTCTGAGGTTAATCTGTAGTATGTACTACAGTAATAGATATACATGCTTCTCAAACTCTAGTTTAAAAGGTCGAGTTTGCATGGAGGACAAGACAATGGTCCCATTTGAGTGGTAAAAGGATAAAACAACAGTTCAAGAGGGTGATTTGGCATGCTATAAAAAGCAGTTCAAGATCATCTTTTAGTATTTTACAGGATTTCTCATAGGATTTCAAGTCTTGTTTGCATGCAGTTTAACCAAATATATGCTCTGAATTATCTGTAGAGTTATACAGGCCTATTTTTTACAGTATCTAGGCAAATGGGGGTGACAAGGACCCTCATCCAGTCATTTGGGTCAATGGTTTGGCAGATTTGGCCATGACAGGAGAGGTTGCATAACTTATCAAGCCTAGGGTATACTTTTTTTTGTCAATAAAGGCCTAGGGCACACTTTCCTAGGTCAATTGATGCCTATAAAGATAGTATATTTGGTTGTAATGGTGTTGGAACCCCAAGGATTTTTCCATTCTAATTCCAAACTGACATTGAGTAAATATAGACCATTGATCCACATGTTGTGTTCCCTGTTTTCCATATGCATGATATTTGAATAGCATTTTTTTTACCCTTTTTCGTTCAAATTGCAGATTTAGAAGGTCTTGACTCCTTACGTCTGATCTTCCTGAACTATTGCAGGTTTCAGCAACTTGTATAGTGATAAATCCACACCTTAGCATCCTAATAGTGATCAGGACAAGGTTTTCATCAGCACCTAACCCAAGTGTTCGGGTTATGTTTTGCTCCTGTGGAAAAATTATTTCACTTTGGAAACCTCACCATTATCCTCCAGTTTCCTTTGGATGCATATTTTAGATTGACTTTGAACCCATCATCCCTTGGTAGGCACTAGTCTCATCTAATTCCTACCACCTAGTTCTTACAGAGTCCAGACCATTCTGACACAAAATTCCTAATGAAAAAATCAACCATGAAGAAATATTCATTGGCTTATGCTTATTCAAGAATTTGATTTGACCATAAAAGGCAATCAAGGAAGAGACTACTTAGCATAAGACATCTATCTTGTTTGCTGAACTTTAAGGATGAAGGACCATCTGAAGGCAGGTTTCCAGATTAACATCTCTTTGTGGTTAGCATAAAAACTTCATTTTTTAATTATGCGACAAAAAATATAATTGAAGGCTTTTTCCTGTACAATTTGCTCAGAAAGAAAAAAAACAGCTGATAGGAAAATTGGTCTCACTACATGGGTGAAAGGAACTTTGTTTAAATTAGGTCATCACTCAGAAGATGTGCAATAGGAGGAGGATTAGGATTTCATCAAGGCCTACCATGGTGAACCATGTGGTAGCACTTTGCTTCTAAGAGGACGGTAAACAAAAAATTGCAAAGTGGGTATCATTAGTATTCAATACTCAAGGATTCAAAGAAATACATGTCTTCCAATGCTTTCTAAAGAAAAGGAAGCATTCCTGAAATGGATTTATCCTCCTTAATCATGTTTTAGCAATCAGACCATTCAAAAAATGGGGTATTAACTTCATGGTAAAGACTATTCTTTAAAACAATATGAAAAATTTCAGCAACTTTCAGTGCACAATACGTAAGGTTTTTAGCCTCAAAGATATTCTTCGCAAACAAAATCAGTGCTCAGTGACATGTAAAAACCTAATAGACAATTCTCTTTGTTAGCATAGAATTTTTTCATTACCATCAATTAAATGCATAAAAATTGACTCTTCGAATAAATTTACGAAGAGAATCCTAACCTTAATTCAAGAATGACCCGCAAAAGACCTAAAGGATCTTTAATTTTCCAGTCACAAAAAATGCTCCAAATTGACTAAGATATTTCTTGACCTTGTTGATCCATAACAATGCTTGTATATGTTAGAACTCCAAATAAACTAAAGGATGCGCCCAGACTTGCTGCTGCTAGAAGATTTATTCCTAAATATACTACAGGAGACACATAAATGCATACTGCAGTCCCTCAAAGGTGAAGACTACGGTGGGAAATATTCAAATAGGTGGCAGTCTACCCTAACCATTAGTGGAACCCTCTTCAAAGTTATAAAATTCAAATTGGTGAAAGGAATTTCTCCAATAGTAAATGGGATACCCTACAGTAATTCGTTGAACATGTAAAATTTTTGGGCCAAGTACATATCACGGAGTAGGATACCAACACACAAGTCATGGGACTTCACTTGAAAGACTACTATTGGATTGCAAACCTTATAGCTTACCGAAGTTTCAAATGTTGGGAGATTAAATTGAGAATAACTATAAACAAAGACAAGAACCATTCTCAAAGCAATAGTAAATTTCCAACAGTTAGTGGTAGAATAAATATGGAAAAATGAATACCCACAGTGCACATTAGTACAGAAAATTACAAGAATAAGGTTCATAATAAGCGTTGTATCTATGGAAACAAATGATTGTTTTACAGATACATCATTCATGCTTAAATTCACTTCAACAGCAAAATAGTTTGACATATGCAAAGCAGGAAACCTCGTGGAAGCCCCATGTGACTCTTAGATCTTATTGGCAATAGAGATGGAACCTTATGAGATTTAGATAAATACAATTTCCAAATTATTTTTTGATTTATCATGGTAGACTGTGTTTCACCAGCTAAAATTTGGCTTAGGGTTTCTAGCCACCACCAATCAACCACAATACTTGTTTGTAATACCATGTTGAAAATTAGATAGGCAAGTACACAATTTTTGTCCCTCTTATTTGTTTTTATTGTAGACTAATGCTTACCACATTGATGGTTTTTGCATAGAAGAAGCTTCATTGGGATCTATATTAATGGATGCATTATATATAAGAGGAATAATTGTCACCTAGACTAATGGATCTCCCAATTTCTATTAAAAATTGGACTGGCTAGCAGAATTCTCTACTATACCATCGAGCTACATACCCTTTCAATGATAGGAACCATTTAGCATGTTGAAAATTGGTCGGGTTGGGTATCATTCAATCAAGGTGTGTATTGCATATTTATGATAGGAACCCTTTTCCAATCAACTTCTAAACTTGGTTGTATTAACATATTAGTGAACTGTATCGAAGAAGATTCATTGAGACCTATATGAATGGATGCATTGGATAGAACATGATTCATTTTTACCTAGATTAATGGATATCCGAGTTTATGTAAAAGTTAGAAAGGTTAGTAGGATGCTCAATGATACAACTGATATACATGCATTTTTAATTAAAGGCACCCATTACCATGTTCAGAATTGGATAGACTGGGAATCAAGGGGTGGATTTCATTTTGCACTTTTATCGAGGACTTTCCCTTGACCATTTCTCATGATAGGTACCCTTCACCAATTTAACATCAAGGTGTGGACATATATCTTCCAAAATTCATTTGAAGACACATTTATAATGACTATAAAATCTTAATGTGAATTCTAGTAAAAGAGCATCAATCCCAAAAAAATCGAAAATACTTATATCAAAAGCTGTTAGGATGACAACCGTCCCCATCTCAAAACACCATTTGGAAGAAAATTTGGCTCAAATTTTCAATTCCAAAGGAGCATTCATTTTCTTTTGTTTTTTTCCCATAGCATTAGGGCCAAAAACAAGAGAAATCAGTTTCCAATCAATACTCCCATCTTAAGACATCATTTGGCTGAAAATGTGGCTGAATTTTTCATTCCAAAGAATTACTTTTCTTTTACTATTTTCCCACAACAAGCTCCTGACTAAGACTAACCCTATTAAAAGAGGGATTTTAGGTCTCTCAAGATGTCCTCTTTACCTCAACACCAAAGAGACTCCATTCTACATCTTAGAGTTCCAGACTTCCAGGGATAATTTTAGGGGCGAAATTTAGCCCACGGGCTATTTTTAGGGGTTTTTCTCCAAAAAAAATTCGCCATTTTGCATTTTTTGAAGCCCTGTTTCGCCCAATTTTGATGGGGTAAACTTTTTTCACCCTAAAAATCGCCAAAATATTATTAAACGATATAAAATACTTGGAAATTAAAATCTTTTTTGAAAAATATCCCCAAACATTTTATAGTTGGTGTTTTAATAATTGGTAAGATTCGCCAACATTTATACACTTTTAATTAAGTATGGTTCCTCAAAATCATCCATGCAGACTTCTATACTTATTTTGAATCTTATCCTTAGAAATATTGGAATTCCAGTACAAGGGAAAATTGTTTCCCAGAGTCAGCCCAATGATTACAGCAATCGCACCCCTCATTCTGAGGGTGGTGGTATCCTGGAAAATATAGATTTCCAGATATAACAAAATATTTAGAAATAAGAGACCTAACCAAAAAAACATTTAATATGTCCTATCAATCTGATAAAAAAAGTCCAAAATAACATTTAATATGTCCTATCAATCTAATAAAAAAAAGTAATGTCTTAATATGTTTAAATTAAAATGAGAGTGGAGCTCACACAAATAGAAAGGAAATGGTCATCTTCATGGTAAAAGATTGAGACTTTGAGTTACTTAATCAAGGTGAAAATACCAAAAGAGATCAACCAAGCAAAACTCTCCCCCATCAGAATTATCCATCAAAACAATGGCATGGGATTGCATATGTAGTTGAAGGAGATTTAAATTAACAGTTAACTATTTCATGGATCATCAAAGGGAAATCTAGACCCATCAGGTTCTAGAAGAATAATTTTAACCCTGAATGAGAGAATCTGCAAAGAAATATTACTTCAAACAGAATTGTAAAATTAACTATTGAGATACTGAGAAAGTATACAGCAACAACAGACTTCATGGCTAACCTAGCAAATGAAAATTGGACACAACATCAAAATTCAGTACAGAAGTGGCTCTCTAGTTTTGGGCACAATATTTATATCTCCAGTTCTATCCCCTTTTGGATCCTATTAAGTTAGATCGCTAGTCCCCAACCACAATAACTGAAAAACTAGAATATAGATAATGCTCAAGTGGAGACTTCAGACTCACATATTTCAGTGTAAGTTGAGAAACAGATTTGTTGAGAAGATGATATCTGAATGACGCTGAATATAAGGATTGTGAAAAGGATGGAAATTTATAGCAGTGGAAGTAAGGATTGTCCTTGCCATAACATTTATCACATATTAAATAACTTGCATTCAGAGGCATATAAATAAATACAGTGAAAAGATGCAAGCATGCAGAGCTAAGATAGATGCATCAACAAGAAAACACATTGAAACAAAATGTTCTTACATATCAAAACACAGTTAAAATCAATTTCTCAGTATTACAGTACTCAAACATAATATATAGGTACTTTATGTCAATTTTCAGTTGTTTAAGTAATAATCTCTTTATGTAACTCTAATGGGAAATATTAAAATAGCATAGCAGAAGCTCAACATAAAAAGATCATATTCATGTCAGTAATGATCCTGGTTTAACTCCAGAACATATTCCTGTAAAAAAAGGCAAAGGAAGGTAAATCTGCTTCAACTAAATAAAGTGTCCCTGTTTAAAAAAATAAACATGCCAATTACAAAACTCCCTAAAAAGATTTGCAGATGAAATGGCATTATGAAAACTTTCAGTAGAAAATGATAGAATTGGGGCCATTATCGGGACCAACCCATATTTTGATATTTGCAACTAGAACAAGACAAATTATGGGGAGGGATAAAATTGTTTAGAACTGAACAATAGTACAATACCTTCCCTATGTAACGCAATGGAAGTATTTAGCTACTATGTTCAAAGAATCCTTGACATTAAATGCACAAAAAAGACCAATCAGGAAATGTGTCCCAATGGGCTAGCTATAGAAGTCTGGTTATGCTATAATTGAGCCATATAGTTTCTCATTTTAATAGTTAATTTATTTCCTATTTATCTTACCTCTTGGACCTTTTTGAATAAGGTTCTCTTACTAACTCCTTCACTTCCATTGTAGGTAATGTATTTGGATTCAATGCCCTATTGGTTCTACATTTGGAAGATTTGTGGATTTTCCCTACCTAATCCAAAACTTTCCAAGGTACTCCTCATGATATCCAAGTCAATCGAATGTGTCACTGTAGTATGGCAACAAGGCATAACACTAATCACTACCAGCAATGTCAGTGCCAAAGTAAGGGAAAGTGCTATTGCATTAACTCAAGGACCTGCCCCAAAAAAGCAAGCTTCTGGATTTGTAAAGCTTTTGGTATTAGTAGGAAAATTGGATAGATGTCCTGTACCAGCTCATCCACCCTGTTGCAGCTTGCACCTAATTTTTATCCATGATGAACTCAAGGAGCATGGGAATGTCATTATGCTTTCCAAAGCTTCTAGTGTTGAGCCATAGTGCATCAATACTTGGAAAATGTAATTAAAACAACTTCATAGAACTAAGTCATGAAACCTCACAAACTAAATTGTTAATTTCAATCTTTGTTGACATGTCTTTCCAATAAACTTTTCTCCATGATACCCCAATATTGAACAAAGAGATCACATATCCAAGGTGTCAACTAGGGCCTATATAGTTTTTCAGGCTTATAGTTGTTTCCTCAAGTAAAAATAACCAAAGAAATAAACACATCAAATTTGAATACTCTTGTCATGCTCTCACATAAAACCCATTAAAGATGTCAGTTACTAGAGACAATGAACGTCTATCTGAATCTGTTTCCCCAAGAAAATATTATAACTTAAAATTGAAGAAAGATCCTCTTTGGAGCTTCAATGCTTCATGAAAAGCAAAAAATAACATTCATCCATAACACCCACCATGCCCCCATGTAGATTCCTTTAGCACATCAACATGTATTACCAACATAAATGAATATGAACATGTCCAAATACAACAATATAGCACATGATAACATTCTTCCAAAACAGAGATATTAGTGGTTTTATGGATCATAGCTGCATTCAATTCATGAAAATATTGATAATTTTACCCAATAAATTTGTAGTAAACATGATCTAAAGATAAACTAATGCATGGATAAATTAGTTACAATGCAGCCCTGCATGCCGAGCTTCCCATGGTGTTCATATCCAATCATCCTCCTAAAGTAAAAATACCAAGTTTCTCTCATCGCCACCCATTCTGTCAGATTATATAACATCCACAAATTTACTTCTTCCAATGCAAATATCAAATTTCCACCTTAAAAAAGCCTTTGTGATTACAACTTCCAATAGAACATCACAATCAAGCTCTGCTAAAATCCCGTCAATGGCATAAATCACCACAAATTAAAAAAAATCATTCTATGCTATATCATCACATAGGTTATAATATGACAATAATTTAACAGTTTATAGAGCCTGCAGAAGTACAGTTTTCTTCCCCATCTTTTGATTGTTTTCCACATGAAAGACCAAACTTGACTATAATTCATACCTATATCATTGGAATGGATGACCATGGCAAGAGAAACTATGTTAACAGCTAGGAAAAACAAACTCTATCAGATAGCACATGGCAGTAGATTACTCAAACAGGGAAATAATAAATATGTGTTTAGCGAAGGACACTACATCATCAAAGATAATATGATAACATGGACAACTATCTTAATCAAAAAATTAGCATATTATCAATAAGGCCACATAGTATATACAAATAAAGAAAAGTAACCTTGGAAAAATGAAACACAAGCAGATGAGAAGGTAAGAAATGGTCAAAAGTGAATTCTAGAAGTTCAAGAAAGGGCTCCAAATGTCATAAAAGGGTAGAAATATAAACTGGCTGAGAAATAAAAAGACCAAGAAACGCCCTTATGTGTAAAACTTGACTAGTAATATGAACTAAAGGTATGGGAATATCAACAATTATGCATCTCTTGGAGAAATGCAAAGTAATTAGCAACAAGCTAAAACAAACTTGTATGAGTAATGCTATTGAACAGACTGAAAAATATGGACAAGAGTGGCCAGTAAAATATCTGTAAGTTATATGAAACAGGTAAAATATAAATAGAACAACGAAAACATTTTCAAGTCTCAATGGAGATGGACCAATTTTCTCAATTTTATTGGGAGTTAAGCACATCTATCGATGATGTACATAAGAAGAACTAAGATTTGGGAAGATATGTCTTGTAAGATATGCAAGGGCTACCCAAGCAAGAAATTGTGAACAATTCAAAATATTTTCTTCAAGAGGAAATCTATGCCAGGTTGTGTATAGAAAGGGATATTGATAATGGCCTACCTAATGACATCTCACTTGAGGTTGTAGGCAAAGTTTGGGAAGGAAGGATTACACTCCACCCTAGTTGATTTTAAAATTTCTAGAAGAGAATATGGGAGGACAAGGGACACAAGAGACAAGGCAAGCCACTGAAAGTGCAGAAAAGAATGAAAAGTAGCAAACCCCCAAGGTCCAGATCTAAGAAAGTTGAGATTATGGTCATTCACAGAGGGTATCAATTCAGTAGTAAAGATATACTGGCATTTATGTCCAGGAAAAACTATACTTTTTTATTACTCTACTATATGCAAAGATTAACTCGATTCATTTTAAAAATTAGTTGACTTTTCAGAGAAACTTCTATGTGAAAGCCTAATATTAATCTAGGCGACAGGATTCCATCTCAATCAGGTAAGGTCATCTAAGCTAGCTGCAAGTTAAGTACAAGGTGAGAACCGAGATTATCACTTACCCAAAACCAGGTAGAAGAGTTGGTTACTTGATCATTTTCTTCAACTTTGTAGCCAGGCTCTACAACATTTACCTACCTTTTAGCTGTATGCTATTTTTTTTCATCTCCAGAAATGAATTCATGCACATGTTTTTTCACTTCAATCCAGCTGGATCTTGGAGTCTTTTGCACCCCACTATCTCTCATTATTTTCCTCACTTTGGATACTTCATCCCCTCTGTTAGCTGTAGAGTAGATATTTGACAACAGCACAAAATTTCCAGCATTTTCCGGTTCCAAAACAAAAATTCATTCTGCCACAACCTCTCCTAGATCTATATCGCAATGAATTATACAAGAATTGAGAAAGGCACCCCACACAGCCACATTAGGCTTCACTGGCATCTTGTTGATTAACTCATATGCCTCATTGAGATGCCCTTCCCGACCCAAAATATCAACCAAGCATGATTAGTGTTCCACATGGGGTTTGATTCCATAATCCCTACTCATTTTCTATATATATTGCTTGCCTTCATCAATCAGACCTGCATTGCTACAAGCTATAAGGACACCAATATAGGTTATGTAGTCTGGCCTTGCACCTACCTCTTGCATTTTATTAAAGATTCTAAGGGCATCTTCAACATGACCATCCATTGCATACACTGCAATCATTGAACTCCAGGAAATCGCATCTCTTTCTGACATTTTGTCAAACATTTGATGTGCATCCATGACACTCTCGCATTTACAGTACATATCTACAACTGCATTTCCCACAAAAACATTTGACTCAAATCCGCTCCTAATTATATAACCATGGATTGCCTTAATCTTTTCCAGGGTGACTATGTTGGCACATGCAGGAAGCACAGTTAACACCGTTACGAAGTTGGGTTTTTCCCATGTCGCCCATATTTCTTGCAAAAAAAACAAAGCTTCATACTCAAGTCCTCTCTATGCATACCCAGACATCATTGAGTTCCATGAAGTTACATTGGGTATCAAACCTGATGATTCCATTTGGCGAAAGAGTCTAACGGCTTCTTATCCATGTCCATTTTGGGAATAACCCGCAATCATTGTATTCCATGTAACCAGATTTTTTTCAGGCATTTTGTCAAACAACAGCCGTGTAGAGGTTCGTTCCATAGTAGAGACGGATCAAATTTGAAAGGTAGGGTCCCATTTCACTTTTAAGGGTTGTCATAAATTGAACCCTTCAATGTTGACATGTAAAAATAAATAATTCTTTTCATTTGAAACGTACAAATTTTTTTTATTATTTATTAAAAACAATGTATAGAAAAAAATGGTAATAAGAAGAAGTTTTGAGTGATTCAACATTTACATTGAATTAGTGAGGTAAACCATGTACTCTCCCGATCCCTTGGAGCATATAGTTTATTTAACTTAGATAAGGGACATTTATGTCGAGCTGTGAAATACTCGGTTTGATAAAATAAGGCATTGGAATTTGGAAGGACCTTTGAATGGAGGATTGATTCATCTTGATGGTGGCTCTATTGGTCAAGTGTGATTGGGCCTACCTAAAAGAAAAACCCCAGAATATAATACCTAATGCTTTCACGAAGAAACTTTTTTATTAACCCTAAATTCAGCAGTTATTTTTAGAATTGAATCATGTCCTCCCCACATGCTCAAATCAAAGTGATCAAACAAAAGCCCCAATTTTAGTTGTATTATGGATAGTCCCTCCAATGTATATCGAGTTTATACCCCAATTCGAAGTGATTAAAAAAAATTCCCAATTTTAGGTAGATTATGGATAGTCCCTCCAATCTATATCGAGTTTATCAGCCCTATCAAAAACGTTAAGTATTTGTTAGTCCACTGTAAGGAAGAAATTTAAATTCTCCGACAAATATCACTACAAGTTAGGTGTCTAGTTTCTACCAAAGTCAACAAGGAAGATGAATCATGTTCTTCGCTAGATCATTGCACTCCCAGTCCCTCATTCATGAACGTCCGTCAAGGGATTCCCTTGTTTAGATATATTGGTGGAGAATTTGTACTTCTTGTTTCCATTATTAGAAGGCTGATAGGAAAACGAAGGGGTCAGAGTCTACAACATTTACAGTGTTAGTTGTTAAATATTTTATCCTTTCAACTATTGGATTTCATTAAGGAAATTGGAACAATTCGAACACTTATATTCAAATATTGTTCTTTCTTTCAACCTAATGTTTAAAATTCACGACAGATAAATAACACTGACATATTTGGAACTCAAATACAAGGCTCTTTCTTCTTGCTCCTCCACCCTATTTGTGCCAGAAATTGTTTCTAAGGCCAGAGAAACAAGCCAACACAATCTCAAATATAAAACTCAAATAAAACTAGGGTTTAGGGTTTGTTTTAATGTGTTTTTTGGTTGTAAGCTTTGAGAACAAGCAGGGAATACATTCAGAAGCAAAATAAAAACTAAATCATAAACAGAAACTGATAAAGATGCATAACATATCACATAAGATCCAACAGAGAGACCATGTTGAGGTTCATACAGAAAGGACAAGCACTACCAGCAAATACACATTAACTAGTAATGAATTTATCATTTAAAGAAATAAAAAAGTTCATAAATGAAACCAACACAGACAAAATGAAGGGGAAAAAGTCATATCTTTCATTATTTCATCAGCAAATGCTTATAAGAGTCACAATACTTAGCTCCGAACAAGTCTGAAGATACAAATATTCTGCAGACCTCCTGTAGCTCCCAAAAATCAAAACCTTTCTTCAGTCTCTTTGTCCCTATTTTATAATTACAAATAAATATTTCTATCTTCCCTTATTAGGTCTAAATTGAAACTACCCAGCAGTTACATTAACTAACTAATTCAACTAATTGACTAAAAATAGCAAATCGGATTCCTCGCAAATATGGTGAATTTATGGGAAAATAGGTGTCAAAGAAGCTTCCATATCTCTCAATTGGTGACACCTGTGTAAAACCTGAGAGAGGTTTTTGTATATGGGTCCGTGATGGACAAAAACCTCTCTTTGTTTTCAAAAATTCATCTCCAATCAATCATAACATTCCCCGCAAAATAAACACTAAAACAGGAAAATATTAAATATTTAAAATCCCTGAAAAATAGGCTGCAAAGATTAAATTGAATATTTCACACCTTGACCGGTGTTGCAAAAATGAGAGAGGTTTTTGTATATGGGTATCTTATGAAAACAAAACCTCTTTTTTTTTTCAACAATTCCTCTCCATCAGCTCGTGGTCTGCATTTGACCTCAATCACTCAAAACAGGAAAAATAGAGCAGAATTCTGTTTCTACTGCCTCATACATCTTCAAACTTTGTTGATATTGAAAAACCATGGTGTCATTTTCTGCTTGTGAGTAAAATTTAACTGGCATTAATTCTATCATGGAAAACAACTGACCATTGACCATCTCCAGCATGCATAATAAACCTGTGTAATAATACCAAAATTAACCTTTGAACCCTTCTAGTATCGCCTTAGGAACAACCTCTGCACAGTAAGACTTTGTAGATATAATCTCTCCTGCAAGTTTCCTTGACTGATTCTTTGTTTTTTATAAGGTGAAATGAGTTTCACCACAATGTCTGAATGCTTTAGATCATAGGCTGTTCAAACTCCTCATTGAACTGTTAAGGATCAAACATTTATAGGGCACTCACTAAAAGCAGTAATAAACCGACCCCCGTCACTTGTAAATATTAGCAAGCCCAATATTTAGCTTCACCTTCGTCCTGGTTCATTATTTGAATAACTTGCAATGCAACAACTTTCAACCATTTCTGCAATTCTGGTAACCTCCAAATTAAGTAACTTCTTTCCACATATATTTGTGTCAGATGTTCAAGTGAAAGACTTCCTGCTTTGGCATATGCAAAATGAGGATGCTTTAAGATTTGTATCCATCCTGCATCCTTTAAAGGTGCCCTGTCTACAATCTTCTTCAAGGCTAATGGGTGAAGCATGAGTGCCTACTTCAGAATTTCACTGGATGATACAGCATCTATTTGAGGAGTTTTTTTTATTGATGTGTCACGCTCAAGGTAGAAGCATGTTCTCAATTTCTTCAACAGAACTCTGGTGATCTCCAGCATACTTAAATGCCTCCGCAAGAGCTAAAAGTGATTCCACATGGTAGGGATGTTGAGCCAACACAAATGCAATACCATTTAGATCATACATGTTCTTTGCTGCTTCAAACTTCCTTTGTGCCTCCAAATATGAAGATGAATGAGTGTACCTGAAAAACTGCAATCCCTCTTTAGTTTCTACAAGTTCCATGGACAAGCTTCCATCCCAGCGTGGCTAGTAATCTGAAGGAACAACAAGAGTTGTCCATCATTTACATAAGATGTATGACCACGAAATTCCTTCAATGTTTTTCCAGATTTGAGCCCATGAACATTGATCAGAGGAGATTCCTTTATAAATCCTATGGTTGTTGATACAGATACCTCTTTCATCCCAACACCGAGTTGTGGCTTGTAGATTACTACTTTGGAAAATTTTAGATCGTCAGCTATATTATGATATTCAACTGGCTTTCCCCTTAGAATGATCTGAAAATTGCAGCTACTCTAGATAAAGAATAGATGCATATGCACATAATGAATATAAATGACGGTAAGAAATATGTGATTGAATCAATTCATTTTGTGAAATCGTGGATCTGCCTGGCTTAAGTCCACCTCACAATCTGATATCCTCCTTATCTGTGTCAAAATCAAGCTCTAGGATGCCATCATCATTAAGCCAAAAGTTGTAAACAATAACTTTTGTTCCATGAGGACCAATGTCCTCAAACCATTTCAGAAGCTCTGTTTCTGTAACATAGGGAGACCAACGCTTGATTGTGTTCATGATTTTTGTCCAAGTATCTTCAGTGCTGCGAACTAACATTCTTGGTGCTCCATGATCTGATGGAAGCTCAAAATCAACCATTGGAACAATGATGTCATCCTTTCCAGTGTGGCAGATTGGAGTTGAAGCCCAAAATAAATGTGGGCTGTTGAATACCACTGGCATGGGGTTTCTAAGCAATGGACGCTGTCAAACATGAACATTTTCCAAATCTCTCAACAGCATTACTTACATTTTGAAATTCAGCCTGAAGCTGCCATCGCTTTAACTCCAATGTATCAAGCGATTCGTAGATCTTTACATGGTCATCAGCATATGCAGCCACCAATTTCAATCCTGACACATAATTACCAAACTGAATATCCAGTGCCAACACCGGTCCATCTTGAAACTGATAACACAACCTCCATTTACATGATTCAAAATGTGCTTCAACTTCCTCCCACAGTGAAATAGTTTCCTCAAGAATGTATACGAAATTAGCCCGATACTTTGTGTTGAGGAGCTTCCACAAGCACTCCGTGTGACTACAATCTCATCTGCTCCTAGCCTCATAGTGCTTGCTTTGAAACCATTACCATATTGTCCAATGGTCTTATTTGTGTTCTTCATGGAGTATCCCAAGCTCATACATCGTCAAATACATTCAGGATCCATACCACTGCCATCGTCCTGAAAGAGTAAAGCATGGCTGAAATCTTGCGCGTTAAAAATTTGGTCCACTTTGACATAAGCTGCACTATTTTATATCTCATCAACTGCATTATCGAGAAGCTCTGCAATTGCTCCAAATTCCATTTTTAGGAGATTACATTAGAATGAAGGAATTTAGGGTGTACACAAACATGGTCCGTTCTACCTGTTATAGTTTTCTTTTGAGTGGATCGAACATCATAATCCCCTGCTCTCCAGAACTGGTAAAAACCATTTTCTCGGGCATGAAAACCTGTCTGACTTGGCATTCATTTTGCAGTGTTTGGAATGTTTAGTGCAAGGAATTTCTTTGCAGAATTGTAGCACAATTTTTTATAACGCTTTTTTATGTTCTGCTGCAGATGCTCAAACTCGTTGCCTGATCTTTGTTCTGTCATGATCGACCACATTTGGAGTAATGATGGCCACGATCCCTTCCATAAATAAAAATCACATGTTCATATGATGAAAACTGACATAGCACGTAATAAAATCCTCAAATCACGTAACTAGTCACTCCAAAACTGAGATCGTGCTAAATTTCGGCTAAAAAATTGGAGAAAATGAGAGTCGCGATATTCTTATAGCGCGCTCTTTGTTAATTTCGGGCTCCAGCACTACAAGAATAAAATTAACTGCATTTTGGCACTATTTTTCAGCTTTTGGTCATTTTGCATGTGGTTAAAAAAGGTGAACCATACTCATGATGCTAAATGTGACTTCATTCTTCAATAATATGACTTTAAAAACCCTTCAACACCTAAAGGAGAAAAAACAAAATAAATCTAAAGACAAAAACCTAAAAATTAAAGTAAATACCAAAATTTCCTATAGTAATTGAAGAAATAAAGTCAAAGAAATAAGCAAACTTGATCAAAAAGGTTATCAAGCTGTTTAAAAGGTAAAAAACAAATTCCTGACATAACACACCCAAATGAAGTTGTGGTCCTAGACTATGAAAAGTATACATTATTTTGGTTCTGATTTCATTTAAATACTGGATTTTTTAAGGTTACATCTATTGAGTATTCAAGACTTAGTCTCACGGA
>LPNX010073737.1:85790-106848 GCA_001517045.1 Pseudotsuga menziesii | reverse complement strand
TGGATGGAGAAATTTTAAACCCTTATATTTATAGAACCAGAAGGAACTCCAACAAGAAACACATTTAACTTTTATCCACATATAAAATGTTACACAAGTATAAAATGCTATACATACCTATAAATTCACGACAACCAAGTTGACAGCTTAGCTCTGCATAATCTTCAGGAGGAAATAGAAATTAGGGAGACACTGAAGCATAGAATTGGAGAGTTGAAAGTCTAAGTCCTGACCTCTGACTATCCTATACTCGTAAACCCAAAATAAATTTTTTTTTCCACAGACTTCACCAATCAATTTAAGTTCGGGGAAGCTCAATCCATCCTACCCAACGTTCTACCTTTGCTTCTCTTTCTCCTACCTGTGAAAAAGGTGGAACCTTCGAGTTGCCAACCACAGAAGACAACGAGGAATTAGAGTGTGCAACCATTTCCTTCTACAGAAAGATGATTGGAAGCAACTCCATCTCAATTCCACAATATCCCAGCACTCCTGAATTGGTTTACCTTGCCCGAGGTAGGCGAATGCATGTCTGTGTATTTCACATGATTACAAAAAAAATCATTTTATAATTGCTTCTACATAACATAGATATATCTGTGTAGGTGAGGAAAAACTGGGTATTGTTTTCTCGAGGTTTCCAGAGACTTTCAGAGATCATTCTTCGTTATGAGATGATTTTGGTTCTAGGAATAAATCCTAGAATCCTGGACTAACTAGTATAGGATATGATTCATGAGCACAAACAAAGGGTGGCATGGTTCAAGCCTGCTACCAAAGATCCGTCATCCTAGTCTTGTGGTGTTCATAACAGAAATGTATAGCACTGGGTGAAACCCTGGTCTAGAGAAACTTACATACCCATTGGACCAGGTTAGGTTCAAATCTAGCAAATATTGCTCAATGCATTGTAAATTGAAACTTGTAAGTTTCAACCCAAAAAACAACACCATTAGTTTTTCCTTACAAGGCATTGACAATGGAGGGTTATCAAATCAATTCACCATCCATAGATATGACGCATATGAGTATTTAATTTCACATCATATACTCAAATACTCAAGTGACTTGTAATTTGTGAGATCAAGTGACTCGATGAACAATAAGATGACAGATGGAAAATCAAGTTGGTAGGCGGCATCATCTCATACCAGGATTTAATGAAGTTAGTGAATCAGTAATGCATGGTAATTCCATTAAATTCTTCGAAAGTGAACATCGAATCGTGAGTCACAATCCTGACTCATCGACTTGAACTTGGCACTAGGAATCCTAGTGGCCCACCATGGTCCATGTCGATTGGGACTGAGATCCTCATCCATGATCTAACTATTTAAGGGCAGTTGGGAAGACTCTGAGTCTTGACTCTCCTATAGTCCATTGAATCCCTGGATAGGAAAATTTTGTAGCTTCCCTTCTATTGTAAATTTATCGAGGCTTACTCAATTTCATCATTGAAGTGCTGGAAATGAAACTAATTTTTTTTTGCATGGTAAAATTCCTTGTGGCCTTCTATGACATTTAAAATGGCCTTTGAAGGGATCTGAAGGCTTCAAATTTGAAGCCTGATAGCAGAGCAAAGTATATATCTTTTAAATATGTAACATGCACCTTGAATATATCTCTTATGTTTATGTGTAAAAAGAGATGAATCTGGGTCATACTGAGTGAGTGAGTAGGATCGTTGCAATGGGGCGGATACACAGAATTTCCAGCATGAGGTTGAGCGTAGATGCTACTCTAACCTTTTGCAATATTAGGAAGGAGGGTGGCTAACAAAGAAAATCCATGGGTTCCAATTCTAGGTCCAGATCAATTTGCAAGTGGTTGGTTGGATCGACAGAGCTTGAGACCCCAGAGCTAGTAACCTGCAACATAGATGAGAGAGTACACAAGATTAGGTGATGCCGGGAGTTGACTCGATTCCAAGGGTTAGTGTCAATGCCCTGGCTAAATGATAAAAATTCACAGTAAAAATAAACTTATCAATGATTTTAACCTAGCTACATATGATTCAGGCAAAATTTATTAATTCACACTAAACCAAGAAACTTTCAGGAAAAATTTATCAATTCACACTGAACCAATAAACTTACCAGGGATTTTTTAAGGGAAGAAGGTGATGTTGACTCTAGAGCTACAGAATTCATGGCCTGTCTCTTCACGAGCCTCCAAGTTATCTCAAGTGTTGTTTTATCTTGGCAGGGATGGTAATACCAAAATTGTAAACCCCCAACCGTGGAAAATATCCATACCAATCTCCTCAACATTATCACATGTGGCCTCATAAATGACCGAAAATGCCACTCAATTCACAGTACTTGCCCTCATAACCCACCAAACCCTCCTAGCCTCCAGCCAACCCAAAATATTTGGCACCAACAGACTGTTTGGACATGCTATTTAGCACCAACGAGTTGGTTGAATAGTCATTAATGGAATTAGAGGATGAAATCTCCACTGGGTTTAGGAAAATCTGCCATCATGGCGTAACAGAGGTGGGTGGAGAGCTATTGGGTCGAGAGTTGGGTGGACAACTCTATTTGCAGAATAGATTTTTTTGTTTTATTTTTATTATTTGATTATATAAATTATATAGTTTTTTTGTTTTTGTTATATATATTTTTGTTTTATTTTTATTGTTTTATTATATAAATTATATAGATTTTTTTTGTTTTTGTTATATATATTTTTGTTTTATTTTTATTATTTTATTATATAAATTATGTTAATTGGTTATATATTATATTTTTTTAATAATTATCATATAAGTTGTTTAGTTTTATAAATGGATTAGTGTACGGAGTCAACTATTTGGCCCGAAATCCAGTCGTAGTTGCCACTTCTCGGCCAAATCATCGACTCCGACTGGTACCAAAATATGATCAATACTCTTTGAGACGTTGACCGGTGACAGCCACAGATGAGGGCCCTACATCCCCTCGAGAACCGACCATTCGAATGTGCCTCCTCCACATAGACTTACCAAATGCATCCAATGCATGGCCAAAAAAACACGTCAACTTCGGATCTATCGGCTAAAGGCATCATTCAACCCCTGCTCTACAATGACATCTACAACAAGTAAACCTCCTTGCAAAGTTTAATCACTTCTTCTAATGTCTTCTTTAGTTTTCCTTTGGAGCATGTGAGGAATGTTGATGTACAAAAACCATTGACCTTTGCAAATAGTGGCATTACAGGAGGGTGCTCATGATTTTCCCAGGCTGAAAGCTCAAAATGCATATGGTTATGAAAGCATAGGCTAGAGATGGTGATAATTGCTAATGTAAAGTGGAAGCAGTAACTTCGGCAGCATGGAGACCTGTAAAAATCCATAACAACCGATTATTGATTAGAGTGATGAACATGATCAAATCGGCAAGAACCATACCTTTCAAGTGCTCTGATTGGTCACTGTGAGATCCTGAACCGGCCTATCATCTGCAAAAATAGGGGAGCAGAGGTCGAACGATACCTTCAGCCCGCAGATCCAAAGTGGACGTGTTTTTTTTGCCATGCATTGGATGCATTTGGTAAGTCTACGTGGAGGTGGCGCATTCGAATGGTCGGTTCTTAAGGGGATGTACAACTATGGTTCTTCTAGCTAGGTATCGATATGGTACTGGTTCTAGTACCTAATTCGTAATTGATGTAGGAACCTAATTTTCCTTTGGAATGCGCTTAGCAGAGTTTGCTTCAATGGTGCAGCAGGGATAAACATGGTCAAGAGAAAATTGATGCAAATGGTTTGGTGGATCTTTGAAGATCAAGGTGCATGGCACCGATATTACTAATAGAAGGTGTTAGAGTTTACAAAATTTACACTTCATTGTCAAATTTGCAAGTTTCCATGACACAATTAAAAATGACTAACATAAATGACTAATTCATATTCTTCTAGCTAGTCATTTTTTATGCCGTGACTAAATTAGTCGTTTATGTTAGTCAATTTTAACTCTGTAACTTATTATCTAATCATATTTGTTAACTGGTGACTAAATTAGTCATTGATTTTAGTTTTTTATAGTTGGGTCAATCAAAATTGCTCATATTTAGTAGTAAATCACTTGAAAAACCTATGGTGGCTAGAATTTTTAGTCACCTAGTAGCTAATTCCTCATTTCGTACTAGTGAAAGCATGGCACCTTTCATCTCCATCATCATACTTCTTTGATCCTTGTGGGAGATCAATGTTATTCTATTTAAGGAGAGCAGTCATCTAATCTACTTGCTTCTTCATACAGTAGTTTTCAATATGGTAACCCTTCGCATAATAGGGACATAAATTCTTTTAAAACTTCATTTTCCTAGAGCCGGAGTCTCGTTGACAAGTCTGTTGATTATGTTTAGGCTTTGAATTAGCTGTTTTAGGATCCTTCTTCTTTGATTTCTTTTTGGATTGCTCTTTGCTAGAATCAATTAATAGGAGAGCTTGATATTTGGAGGTCTTAATGACTCCCATTCGAATCAACTACTCTTGCTCCTTAATCAAGGACTCATAAAAGGAATCAAGTGAAGGAATTTTCCAATCCGAAAAGGAATCTATAACACCCCAGTTTTGACCCCGTTGCATTAAATATACATGATGTATATATTGTAATTAATCATGGTGCGGAGCTAAAGGAAAAAGCCCCACCATCGATTTGTCTATGTTATGTTCGGCGATTGAAAACGTTGCTGATGGTATATCATGGTATATGACACATATTAGTTTCGGCATCATGTAAATATGCACTTTAATTAAAATGAAAACCAACCAGCTATGTCAATGCAGCCATGATGAAAAGGGCATGATTTTCCTAAGGATAAGGGGGGGATCGTTAAACCATGAACCAATGGGGAAAAATCCATGTGTCACCGCCTTGTCTTATCCAACTACCACCATTAAAAACTGCTACTATTAGTTGGGGCAGTTATGGCTGGAGAGTGGAGTGTGGCAGGACTGTCAGTCCTTTCCCACATGCACACTCCACCAGCAGGTTGACCCTCACGTTGGCAAGGAAAACCACCACCACCATCACTCCATGTGGACATTCCACTCTCTCCCTATGAACACTCCCGCACTTCCCACTCACCATTCTCCATTTCCGCTCATTCTCAGGTAGGGAAAAATGTCCTGTGTCTCACACAGCCAGGATAAGGAGCCATTTTCCATTGTCATTCGCATTTTTCCACAGAGAGAGGAATCGGGTGTGTTTCCATTCATATTTGGAATCTAGTGTAAATATTATCTCACGCACTAGGTTCTACATTGTTTTTACTTATGCAGCGAGCTGGGAGCCATGTTCTTTCACCCACAATTTCCCTGTGAAGGGCCATTTCCATTTCTCTGCTGTGTGTATGTTTTCTTCACCGATTGTGGCTTCGTTGTCCGGGACGGACTGTCATTTTCACCACGTTGGCTGGCTGTATTTTCTGTTATGTTTTCAGGGCTATTGTAGGTTGCTTGGGAGTCCTTTTGGCCACGATAGGGCCAAGAATGACTCAGGAGTCATTTTCCCTATCTAAGCTGTAACTACTGATTGATTGCATGCGTGTAATGGTTGGCCTTTGGACTGTGTTGGGAGCAGGGATGGGGGCTTGGTTTACTTGATAAAACTGGTGTGCTTGGAAACCACACAGACATAGCTATAGGACTGGCTTTCTTCTCCACAACCCCTAAATAGCACTGGAAGGGAATTTAGGGCTTGAGGGACTGTGTAGCAGAGAAGGGACTGATTCCTTGTGTTGGGTGTGTGTGGGTGTCTTAGAAGTCAGGCTAGTTCTGGTGTAGGTGTTCCTAGCTCTGTAATGGGCTCACCAGCTTAGCATTTAGCCTTTCCCAACTCCTTGATGGCCTAATAAACCTAACCATGTTGGCTTGGCTATCTTGTTGATGGCCTGATAAACCCAACTGCGTTGGCTTGGCTATGTTTTGTGTATCCTTGGCTATGTGTAATCCTGCTTGTTCCTTATCCCTTGGGGAATCATGCCCAGCTCAGGGGTGGTAGCATTGCTAAGAGATTTAGGAGCATGCTAGTCTATGGTTGGGTGGAACGTTGCAGCGACGTAGCTGGTTTCCCGACGAGTTCTTTATAAGATAAGTAATCTTGACCATTTCATCTCTGTATTTATATTTATTGTTTAATGAATATGATGAACATGTTGAATGCTTATATGAACGCGTGTTTGCTTCCGCTATATGATAAATAATTATGTATGCATGTTCTATTTCAAAGCATTTTGCTTCAGCTTGTTATGTACATACATGTTCATGGGGTGGTTTCTCGAATGGTTAATGTTATGGTAGCATCCTCTTCGTTGGTCAGAGGGTCGGGGATGCTACATGTGGTATCAGAGTTGATGTTGCAGCATGGGCTAGAGGCAGGATTGTCATCTTCCCAGCATCAATCATAAAATTTTGGATAGAAAAACCTCAATCTTCAATATTTGTCTAAGTGCCTTAACCATTGGCCCATCGAAAGACTTAGTGACAAGTTCTTCCAATGTAGTGGAGCACATAGTGGGAAGGCCACCCAACAGCCGATGTGGCGGAAGATAGATGAGAGGGAAATTTAGAAAATTTTCTAAGTGTTTTGGCCATCAGCCCATCAGAACACCTAGATAGATGGATCGTCGATACTTAGCTGATTGAGCGTTGCCGTTGCGGATGGGCGCTAGACCACTATGCTCCCGACGGGTAGGGCCTCTGACCACCAATGCAGTAAAGAAAGTTCAAAATTTTTCTAAGTAATGAAAACATCATCCATAGGAAGCAGAAAGTGGTTCGTACGCCAGCCATTTCGGAAGCCTAGAGCACTAGCCTTCCGACAAGAAGAGACTACCGATACCGATTAGGTTATGCCTCAACAGATTGGGCTACCACTCGGAAGAAGATGGAAGATGATGGGCCGCCATTGCGGCTACTGATGGTACTATTTCACGGATGAAAAGAAGAGAATTGATTCAATCAAGCGGCGAAAAGGAAGACTAAAGGGAAAATTTTGAAAATTTCTCTGAGTCCTAGACTAGTCGGCCATCGGTGATGGTTAGTTGAACACATTGTCGACACCTAGTTAATTTAGTTTCTGATGAGCTACGTGGGATGAAGTTAGTGGATTCAACGTCCATCGTTGCAGCTGTCTAGTGGACTATCCTTCCGAAGGTTAGAGGCTTCGACCGCCGATAGTGGATAGAGCTTCTGGTAGTCGATGAGTTATGGTCTGCGGAACCCGCAGTGGGATCACTACCCGCTATTGTGACTGTTTAGTGGACTACTCTCCCGATGAACAGTGCACCCAAATGCCGATACATCGGAAGAAGCTAGTTTTGTTGACCTCTGAGATGTCGAAATTCAGTTGGGATGAGACCCGATCCTGTACAAGGAAATTTTGATTTTTCAAGTGGGATTTCTTAGTAAATTCCGATTGTTTTTCTGCATGATTTTCAACAATTTTTTAGTGGATTTTCAGGGATGAAAAGGAGAAAGTGGAAGCAATCTTATTCACTAGATTGCGTGAAAATAAAATATTTACAAAAAAAAAGAGGGTGCTGCCCTCGACCCACCCCACCGGGGGCAAGCCCCCTTGACCACCATCGTCCCCCTCAAACAAACGTTCTTTGATGAAGAAAATCTTGTATTTCGGAAAATTTGTTATTTTATGATTATTCCAGGAGAAGGTAAGTAATTCCGATTTATATCAATTTTATGCATCTAACCGTTGTGTTACTAACACGTTTGCAGAATCATAGTCACCTTCAAGGGAAGTATTCCAGGTAGTGCAGTTTGGTAAGTAAGTTGCGGTTCAGTTATGAGAACCCATGATGGATATGATGCTCGGGATTCTTACGAGTGTGTGCGAGATGCCATGGGAGAAAATGTTCGTAATGTAAATGATGACATAGAGTATAATGGAAGGAGATTCTAAGAGACACTGTCAGATGTTGCAGCCACCATGAGAAGCTTGATTAAAGCTCAGGAAGAGCAGCATCAGTTGAATGCTGCTATGTTGCAGAGTTTGACAGCCTTGCAGAGAAAGATAGACTCTGGATGAGGTAAAACAAGACCAGAAGGATGTAAGAGAAGTACTAGGATATGGAGAGGGACTTCTAGTGGATCATCTAACTATGAAGAATCTAGCAGGGATTCAAGTTCTTCTTCTCATAAAAGAAAAAGAAAGAGACACCATAGGGATCGCTCTCGGGATGAATTTAAGAAAGCTAAACCTCCTACATTTGATGGTAAGGTAAATACTGGACAAGAAGTTGAAGCTTGCATTCTTGGGATAAAGAAGTACTTTTAAGTTCAGAACTATTCAGGAAACATGAAGGCCAGAGTTTCCATATTCAATCTGAATGGAAGGGCCTCCATTTGGTGGGAACACTTCAAGCAAGTAAAGAGGATCAGTGAAAGGAGACTTAAGTGGAAATAGTTCAAGAAGTATTTCAAGCAGAAACACCTCTCTGACAGGTATTATGATGACAAGATTAAGGAGTTCCATGAGTTGAGATTGGGACAGTAGACCATAGAAGAATATGCAAATACGTTTTTGGAGCTGTTGAGGTATGTACGATACATCAGAGATGAAAAAGTGAAGGTGCAAAATTTTCTGAGTGGATTACCTTAGTCTTACAAAGATATAATTGAGTTTTATGAACCTAGAACTCTTGAAGAAGCAATAAGGAAGGCTAAGTATTGCTATGAGCAAAGAAAAGGTAAACCGGATTACCATAAGGCATGGAAGGACAAGAAGGATGAGAAGTTTGACCAAAGAAAGAAATGTTTCAAACCTTCTAACTTTAGGAATCGGCAGAAGTAGCCATCCCAAGCTACGAGTAAACCAATTGGAGTGACAGGAGAAAAACCTAAAGATCCACCACAGAATAGAGGACCACTTCAATGTTGGAGATGTGGAGAACCCCATATGCGAAGAACTTGTCCACTTGAGAATGAGAGTGCAAGATCGACTTATAACATTCAAGAAGCAGAAACAGTGGGTCAAGTAGCAAGGGAAGTCCCTAGGATCTATGCCGCACTAGAGGACCACCAAGCATATCACCAGTCAATTGTGGTTGAGGTAGCAGGTAAGATTGTTGAGCAACCTGTTTCTATTTTGGTTGACCCTAGTTCTACTCACAGTTACATTACTCCTAGAGTAGTGGAGATTTGTGCTTTTAAGAAAGTAAAGCATAGGAATTCTTGGTTAGTTCAGCTAGCCACTGGAACCAAGAGAAAAGTTAGTGAAGTGGTAGAGAAATGTCCATTGGTCATGAATGGATTGGTCACTTGTGTAGATCTGAATGTTCTACCACTTGGTTCCTATGATGTTCTCATTGGAATGGATTGGTTAGAAGCTCACAGGGTGAAGCTTGACTATTACAATAATACTTTTGAATCCATGGATGAAAAAGGGAACCTAGTATTTGTGAAGGGTATTCCAAAGGTGATTTCAGTATGGCAGGTTTCAGCAATGCAGTTAAATAAGTTCTGTAGGAAGGATTTCCAGTTGTATGCAGCTCAGATTTTGGAGGCAATAGGGGATAAAACTCCTAGGTTGGAAGACTATCAGGTTTTATAGGAATTCAAAGATGTGTTTCCTAATGAGATTCCAGGGCTTCCTCCCAATCGGGACATCGATTTCACTATTGAACTTGTTCCCGGAGCAGCACCAGTGTCCAAGACACCCTACAGGATGAGTACACTGGAGATGATAGAGTTGAAGATGCAACTGCAAGAGTTGTTGGAAAAGAAGTATATCTGACCGAGTGTGTCCCCATGGGGAGCACCAGTTCTATTTGTAAAGAAGAAAGATGGTACACTCAGGTTGTGTATTGATTACAGACAATTGAACAAGGTTACTGTGAAGAATAAATACCCTTTGCCTAGGATTCATGACCTCTTTGATCAAATGAGAGGATAAAAGGTATTTTCCAAGATTGACTTGAGGTCTGGTTACCATCAGGTGAGAATCAAGGATGAAGACATTCATAAGACAACCTTCAGAACAAGGTATGGAAATTATGAGTTTGTAGTGGTGCCATTTGGTCTCACAAATGCACCAGCTACATTTATGTGGCTTATGAATAGTGTGTTTAGCAGGTATTTGGACAAGTTTGTTCTTGTTTTCTTTGATGACATTCTTGTTTATTTTAAGAATGAGGAAGAAAATGAAGAGCATTTGAGGTTGACATTGCAATTGCTTAGGGAGCATTAGTTGTATGCAAAACTAAGCAAGTGTGACTTCTATAGAGATAGAATTCAATATTTGGGTCACATTATCTCAGAGGAGGGTATATCTGTGGACCCTAAAAAGATTGAAGCCACTATGAATTGGCCTACTCCAAGAAATGTGACAAATGTAAGATCTTTTATGGGACTTGCAGGATACTACCAGAGGTTCATTGAGGGATTCTCCAAAGTTGCACATGTCATCACTTCTTTGCACAATAAGGGGATGAAGTTCGAATGGACATCGAGGTGTGAAGAAAGCTTCCAGCAGTTGAAGAATATTCTCACTAGTGCACCAGTATTGAAGGTTGCAGATCCAAAGAAGGACTTTGTGGTGTGTACCGATGCATGTGGACAAGGGCTTGGAGGAGTCCTTATGCAGGACAACCACGTGATATGTTATGAGTCAAGAAAGATAAAGGAACATGAGAAGAACTATGCCACTCGTGATCTAGAGCTTGCAACCATAGTACATGCTCTCAAGATGTGGAGACATTACTTGATGGGCAGGAGAGTTGAGCTCAGAACAGATCACTGTGGACTGAAGTATTTGTTTCATCAGCCTACTCTCAATGCTAGACAAGCGAGATGGCTGGAATTTTTATGTGAATTTGATTTTGAAATCAAGCACATAAAAGGGAAAGAGAATAAGGTAGCTGATGCACTCAGCAGGAAGGTGCAAGAAATGCATGTGGCATCTCTTAGTATTTCCCAATCAGATTTGAGGTAGAATATTGTTAGTCATGCTACTAGGGACAAATTGTATGAGCAGGTAAAAGACAAATTGCAATAGAAAAGTCTTGAGAAGAGGTATGAGGGATATAACTTGGAAGAAGATGGACTTCTTACTTATAAAGGTAGAATTTATATTCTGAATGTAGCAGGTTTGAGGAGAGTTGTTATGGATGAAATCCATCAAGCTCAGTATTCCGATCACCCAGGATATCAGAAGACAATTTCTACAGCTAGAAAGAAGTACTTTTGGCCGGGAATGAAAAGGGATATGGCTGAATACATTTCAAGGTGCATGAAATGTCAACAAGTAAAGGTTGAGCATCAACATCCAACTAGTTTGTTGCAGCTTTTCCAATTCCGGAATGGAAACGGGAAGTTATTTCCATGGATTTTATTACAGGATTGCCGATGACTTGGAGACAACATGATTCCATCATGGTTGTAGTAGACAAGTTGACTAAAGAATCACATTTTATACCGGTTAAGTCTATGCATAAGACTGATGACATTGCAAAGATCTTCATGAAGGAGATTTTCAAATTGCATGGATTGCCTAAGGCAATAGTCTTTGACAGAGATGTCAAGTTCACTTCCAATTTTTGGAAGGGGTTGTTTGCAGATTTAGGTACAAAGCTAAGCTTCAGCACTGCATGCCATCCTTAGACACATGGGCAGACAGAGAGAGTTAATCAGGTTCTTGAAGATATGCTTCACATGTATGTGATGGAAAAACCAACCAAGTGGGAAGATTACTTGCACTTGGTAGAGTTTTCTTATAACAATGGACAGCAGAAATCCTTGGGGATGAGTCCATATGAAGCTTTGTATGGAATAAGGTGTAGGACCCTAGTGACTTGGGATAACCCATTGAACCGGGTTGTGCTTGGACCATAATTGCTCAAGGAAATGGAACAAGAGGTTGTAAAGATCAGGCAGAATCTGAAAGCAACACAGGACACACATAAAAGCTATGCAGACAAGCATAGGGTAAACAGGGAGTTCAGTGTTGGGGATCATGTTTACCTTAGAGTGAGGGAAAAGAAGAGTTCCTTGAAGCTTGGAAGTTGTGCCAAGTTTTCACCAAGATATTGTGGGCCGTTTGAAGTGCTTGAAAGAATAGGGCCAGTTGCATATAGACTTGCATTGCATGCTAGTACTAGAGATAATAATGCTTTTCATGTTTCTTTGCTTAAGAAATATGTACATGATCCTAACCATGTGATAAATTGGGATGTGATTCAGGCGGAACCCAAGGGAGAGTTCTGAATTGAGCCAATGTGCATCCTCGATAGAAAGGTCACAATGCTCCGGAACTAGGCCATAGGGCAGGTAAGGGTAAAATGGGAGCACTACGGACCTGAAGAGGCTACGTGGGAGCTGGAGGATGCCATGCGGTTGGCACATCCATTTTTGTTCAATTTTGCAGAACACTGAGGTGATACCAATGTAGCATTTTGTTCAAATTTTGTAAAGCATTGAGGACAGTGCTATTGAAGGGGGAGGGGAATGTAACACCCCAGTTTTGACTTCGTTGCATTAAATATACATGATGTATATATTGTAATTAATCATGGTGCAAAGCTAAAGGCAAAAGCCCCACCATCGATTTGTCTGTGTTATGTTCGGCGATTGAAAACATTGCTGATGGTATATCATGATATATGACACATATTAGTTTTGGCATCATGTAAATATGCACTTTAATTAAAATGAAACCCAACCAGCTACGTCAATGCAACCATGATGAAAAGGGAATGATTTTCCTAAGGATAAGAGGGGGATTGTTAAACCATGAACCAATGGGGAAAAATCCATGTGTCACCACCTTGTCTTATCCAACTACCACCATTAAAAACTCCTATTGTTAGTTGGGGAAGTTATGGCTGGGGAGTGGAGTGTGGCAGGACTGTCAGTCCTTTCCCACACGCACACTCCACCAGCAGGTTGAACCTCACGTTGGCAAGGAAAACCACCACCGCCATCACTCCATGCAGACATTCCATTCTCTCCATGATGGTGCTGTGAACATTCCTGCACTTCCCACTTGCCATTCTCCATTGCTGCTCATTCCCAGGTAGGGAAAAATGTCCTGTGTCTCACGCAGAGGATTCTTTTCTGTTTTGGTCTCACGCAACCGAGAGAAGGAGCCGTTTTCCATTGTCATTCGCATTTTTCCACAAAGAGAGGAATTGGGTGTGTTTACATTTGTATTTGGAATATGGTGTAAATATTCTCTCACACACTGGGTTTTGCATTGTTTTTACTTATGCAGCGAGTTGGGAGCCGTGTTCTATCACCCATAATTTCCCTGTGAAGGGCCATTTCCATTTCTCTGTTGTGTGTATGTTTTCTTCACCGATTGTGGTTCGTTGTCTAGGAGGGACTGTCATTTTCCCCAGGTTGGTTGGTTGTGTTTGCTGTTACATTTTGGGGGCTACTGTAGGTTGCTTGGGAGTCATTTTGGCCACGATAGATCCAAGAACAACTCAAGATTCATTTTCCCTATCTAAGATGTAACTACTGATTGATTGCATGTGTGTAATGGTTGGTATTCGGACTGTGTTGGGAGCAAGGATGGGGGCTTGGTTTTCTTGATAAACCTAGTGTGATTGGAAACCACACAAATAGAGCTAGAGGGCTGGCTTTCTTCTCCACAACCCCTGAATAGTACTGGAAGGGAAGTCAAGGCCTGAGGGACTGTGTAGCAAAGAAGGGACTGATTCCTTGTGTTGGGTGTGTGTGCATGTCTTAGAATTCAGGCTAGTTCTTGTGTAGGTGTTCCCAGCTTTGTAATGGGCTCACCAACTTAGCATTTAGCCTTTCCCAGTTCCTTGATGGCCTGATAAACTTGACCATGTTAGGTTGGCTATATTGTTGATGGCCTAATAAACCCAATTGCCTTGGCTTGGTTGTGTTTTGTGTATCCTTGGCTATGTGTAAGCCTGCTTGTTCCTTATCCCTTGGGGAATCATGCCTAGCTTGGGGGTGGCAGCATTGCTGAGAGATCTAGGAGCATGCAAGCCTATGGTTGGGTGGAATGTTGCAGCGACGTAGCTGGTTACAGGACGAGTTCTTTATAAGATAAGTAATCTTGACCATTTTGTCTCTGTATTTATATTTATTGTTTAATGAATATGATGAACATGTTGAATGCTTGTATGAATGCGAGTTCGCTTCCGCTGTATGATAAATAATTATGTATGCATGTTCTAGTTCAAACCATTTTGTTTCATCTTGTTATGTACATACATGTTAATGGGGCGGTTTCCCAGATGGTTAATGTTATGGTAGCATCCTCTTCGCTAGTTGGAGGGTCGGGGATGCTACAAAATCCCTTTTCGAATGGAATATTGAGACAAATACTAGATACTCAGGGCCGATTTTGCTAAGAATGGAGAGCAGGATTTTCTCATCCTTTGTTTCTATTCCGCACTATCTACATTGGAGTGTAAGAGACTTGAATTTAGTAAATAATTGCTCTACTTTTTTTAAATTGCTGGGAGGTAACGCTACCAGCTCATTCTCCAGGAGGTGTCTCCTAAGATCATCTTGCTTTCCAAACAATTCTTCAAGCTTTTCCCAGGATTCTGTGGGTGTCCACAAACCTTCAAGGTGGAAGAGGAGATCTATGGATATATGAGTGCATATATAATCGAAAACTTCATCTAAGCAGTTCAAAAACTTTTTCTTCTAAACTAGCTGATGGGGCTCAACCTCGCTTCCAAGTATTCTCCTATAGTAGCCAAGATTGTGCAAGGCTACCTGCATATCTTCCCTCCAATCAAGATAATTGAAGGGTGTAAGGATCCGAGGAGTAGATGGTAGAGAATCCATAATTCTTCTCGTGAAAGAACACAAATCTTCACACAAGTTAGATAACACCTATATATTTTCACTGCAAAACACTAAAAAATTCGAACTATGTTAGAATAATTCTTTTCCTCTCGACATGAACATTTTTCACGGTCCGTCATGCCTACATAGCCAAACTGAATAAATTCAGAGGAATCAAATCACTATTGGTGACTTCTATGGAAACTCGGCTGCTTCTAGTTTTCAATGGAGAGAAAAAACATGAAGACTTCCTGAGATGGCTCTGATACCATGTTAGAACTGTTGTTCCATTTAGATCTGCAAGCAATGAGTCCAAAATTATTATTCCAGTAAAAGGAGAATGAAGATACACAATGAACAAAACAAACCACACAGGAAACATATGAGTATAGCTCAGGTAATTACTGTATCATTGTCATTAATTAAATCCAGTGTTACAATAGTTTACATAGGAAGAATTCAAATCCATTTGGAAATAATTTGAAACTAACAACTAGATGTGACTGTACCTAACTGACTAGTTAACTCAGGATGTCTCAATCAATATCGGAGTCCAAAAATCTAACTGATCCATATGCCTAAACAACTCACAAAATTAGTAATAAACTGTTAACTCAGACTAATTGAAGTGGTAGGTGAGAAAATGCAACTAATCCACATGAAACTATGCATTAACTAGCTCTAGCTAAAATGATTATGATCTAACTGAATGTAACTGGAAATTAACTAAGCTTAACTAGTTCCAACTCCAACTAACTGAAGGAGGTTGGTGTCGGGACTCCTAGTGGCTCCTAAAATGTAGGTATTGATCTAGGAGGTGCCTAAAATGATGGATGAAAGTGCAGTTAGTGTTAGTTAGCCTCTAGCAGTGTTCCCCACACTCTAGTAACTAGTACATGTGGCCCCATTAGGCCAAGTGGACCTAATGGTACTAGTGGACATAATTAATTAATTGAAACTCCTAAGTTAGGATAAATTAATCTAATAGACAGTTTGGTGACTGGAGGATTAATAATCCTAACATTATGAACATCGCAATGTGAAAAAACCAATAAGGAATTTACCAAGCCAACCTAAACCAACATAAATATTGTCACAATGTTACATAACCATGATTTTGTAATAAGAAATTAAGGATTAAATGTCATAATCCAATAAAACCTTAATGAACATCCCATTGCAAAAAAACCATTAATGAATCTACTAAGGAACTTATCAATATTGTGACATAACAATTGATTAATGTACCAATCTATCATAAGTAAAACATGATTAGAATGGACATACATGAACACAAAACCTTTCCAAAATGTCTCAACGCAACAAAACCTTCATTGAATGTCGTAGTGACAAATTCATTGGGGAATGTAAGAAATGCCATATTATGTATGAGGTCCATGTAGGGTTATGACACACATCCTATCATTGAAAAAATGAATTTCAAATTGTGACATAAACATGTAGGAATGTCACGATCCAATATAAAACACAATGAACATCACAATGCGACAAAATCCTTGCAGTAATTGCATTGCAAATATGAATGTATTAATTTGACACAATCATGCAAGAATGCCATAAACCAACAAAAAACATCTCTAAAACATCACAATGAAACAAAATCATTATTAATGCAAAATTATGTATGAGGACCACATCGCATTATGACAAAACCTGTGCAAAACATTGTATTTTCATTAACAAATTTAGCAAGAATTGAACATAACCATTAAGTAATGTACCAATATGACATACCTAAAACATGATTATGATGAAAATGAGTGCAACATAAAATCATTGAAAAACATCACAATGTGACACAACCTTTTCTAAATGCTATAATGAAACAAAACCATTGACAAACATAACCACAACAGAGCATCCAATATAGGAATGTTTTAATCCAACATAAGTAAACCAAGATAAGCATCATAATATATATATGATATTATAAACTGATTATTTATACAACCTCTTTATTTCTTGATGTGGTTGTATATTTTAAAAAAATTAATCCTTGATGAATGTTTCAATATGATATAACCCTTAATGAACATCACAATGCAAAAAAACGATTGAGCAATGGGCCAAGTCAAGCTAAGCCAACATAACTATTGTCACAATGTGACATAACCATGTAGCAATACCACAATACAACATAGCCTTTAATAAACATCTCTTTATGATGAAACCCTTACAAAACAATGCAATCCCTTTGAGGAACTTAGACACAATGCAACATAACTACTGAATGATGTAGACATATGACATAATTGAAACATGGTTGACATCAATGAATCATAAAACCCTTGCAAAATATGGCAGTGTGGCATAACCTTTGCAAAATATCATAATGCAACAAAGCCATTGAGGAATGAAATTACAATGAAACATGACGATTAAGGAATACTAAGCCAGCATCAGTTAAACAAGAGAAATACCACAATACCATAGTCCAACATAACCCTTAATAAGGTCACATTGGTGATGACACAAGTGAGGAGGTAAGCACTACTGTGACCCCATTTTTTTCCATTGAACATGAACACCAACTCCTTTTTGAATTTGAATAGCAAAGGATTTTCTTAATCAAAGGCCAAAATAGGACTATTTAGTCAATTCCATTGCATTGTTTGGCGATCTGTGCTCTTCACTTCAATGGTTTTTTTCAAGGTGAATAATTTTTGGAGAAGTATCATGTCCTTGTTGATGTACACTCCTATGTACTTGTAAGTATCAGTAATATGGAGGATGTTGGAAAAATTCTTGGAAAATGGGACTTCCTTAGGATCAATATCACCGCTCTCGATCTTTTCGAGACATTACTATGTTTAGGTTTTCTTCAATAGGTAGAAGAGATCAAGCCTCTTGGACATGATACAAAACCCTTTATTTCTAAAAGGTCATAGAATATCCTCTCCCACTTTAGAATCCATAATTCCACTTGAAGACTTTGTCTAGAAATACTCACTCCTATGGGGTTGAGGATTTGATCTGCAATATCTACGTTATGGAATTTATATAACACTTTGTGGAAGGAAATGCATGAGAAGCACTATTTGATGTTCTGAAGTAGTGGCTATTTAGAGGGACCATTGGATTTGTAGGTTCCATGTGGAACTTCAAGGGTAGCATTTGGAACTTCAGGGGGACATCTTCACAACTACCTCCACCACTTTGTGCATAGATAATTGGTATGTTAATTGTGCATAATCATTTCCCCACGAAGCTTCGATTAGGAAGTATGTTCTAATCTAAATAATTCATTAAATGATATATCGAACATGCATTACCTAACATGAAAAATGATTCCCATAGATTTGATCATCGCGACACAAGTGTCTTATCACAACTTAAATCTAGTAAAGTATTATTCGTACTCCACCAATACAATTGTAAAATAGAAAACACCTATCATCATAATAATAATAACTAATTATTAATTTTTTCACTAATAACATTTAATTTATTTTTTCACTTATCCATAACATACCATGGGATTTTTTTCACTGTTGTTTTGAATCTTTTTGAAACTTATGCTCAATTTCCCATTATATTAAGGTGGCGAGGCAAAGAGCATTGAAGGCTTCTTTAATATTTTTATCTGAGTGAAAAATGACCACTAGAGCCAAGGGTCTCGGGTTCAATCATTGAAATGATTTAAGAGGAAACAATATCTAAGTTAAAACCCCTATAAACACCATTAGGAACAAAAAGTATGACTCAAATGCAAAATACCCATAGATGATGATATTGCACATGTAACATCACCAAAAGTCCATAATAAAAAAATATTATTTAACTCTTAAGTTTACCTTATGTAACAAAATTATGCATATAGTAAGCTTCTATATTCAAACTATTCCAAATTTAGCTCCTTTCTAATTACTTCAACATTGAGTGTACGACAACACAAATCGATAGTAACTTTATGATACATCTATTTTGAACATACATTACTAGCTTACAGTTCTATTTAGTTCTAGGTTCTTATTTTTGTACTTGTATTTTTAGTTTGTAAGTAGTAGTCATAAACTTGTTTCTTTTTTTATGGAATTGGAATCATCATGTTTTTATACTACTCTTGGTCGTATGTCCTCGTACTCTGCTTAAATACTAGGGATTTCGAGGCCAAGTCTCTTACTTAGCTTCCGAAAGCTAGATAAAAATAATTATGTTTTATAGAGGTGTGTGACCTTGTTGGAGGGTTTACTCGTTAAAAACAAAAGTCCTAAACAACCAAAGGTATCCTAACTTAGATATGGAAATGGACAAGAAGGGTTTTGAGCCTAAACCAAATCATATGAATGTTAAACTATGCTAGTAAATAGTTTTATTTTCGTATTAACATTGATTTGTTTCTACAAATATAGGTAGAGAGCTACATGATTTTCATCATGGAGGTAGCTGTAGTTATTAAGATGAGACCATGTGAATATTATTATTGGCATACAACTGGCCATTCAAAGTAATAACCCTAGATCGAAAAGCCAAAAATGGTTTTGGGTCTTTGTAAAGTGGTGAAGTGTGAAGAGAAATAAAATTGTGGAGGGACGAGGGCTCTCATCCCTCTCAGCCATGTTTGAATCTGTTAGCAACTCGAAGAATTCAATGGGATCCCATGCTTGTGCAAACTAGTTCCTGGAAACCACTTGCTTCCTTTGGATGCGTTTACTGACTCGGCCTTCCATTAGAGTTTTCTTAGTGCATCGTTGGCCGAGGTAAGGTATTTATTCACAATTTTTCTTCTTCCATTTTTCTTTTAACAAAAATACTTCGAGCGTTGTAAGTTTAGTTTTGAATTTTTTTTTCTTCTGCATGGCAGGTGAAGGAACACTTGCAGGTAAAGGAGGAGTATGGGTCGTGGTTGGCACTGCGGGATCCGGTAAGGCCTTATGGCCTTGACCATTTGGTCCTTAATAAAAGATGATCTGGGGTCAATGAAGTGGGGTCCAATCGGTGGGGGAAGGTGGTTTTCATCCAGCCCACCAGGGATCCATTCCCACCGAGACATTGGCTCATTGTGATAAGGCGCAAAGGATAGGCGCCCCCTAGATAGACTATTGCCCCTTGTCGGGATTGGAGTCGGGACGTCTTGGTCCTTGCTGAGTCACAAGTTTCTGGTATATCCTGGCTTGCGGGCTACCGGTTTATACCTTAGGGATTATAGTGGCAGCAGCAGATTTGATCCTGGGCCTGGCCCAGACAAGTTTGACAAGTTACCAATTCCCCTCAAGCTAAAAAAAATAAAAGATGATCTGGGAGGGATTCTCCAATGATTCTAGTTGATCGTGATTATGTTATGCTCAGTTTCCTTCTTTGTGGTAAAAATCTACAGAGTTATGATGTTTTTGTTTGTTATAGCCTTAGGGATTTTAACAATTTAATTTTTTGAAATGTAAACATGCTTGTTAGCATGCGTGGGTAAACTATATACATTTGTAGATTCATTATAAAATATTTACAGATTTGTACTTTTCACCTATTTTGGAACATGGGATTCCTCAGCTTTTACCATTTAATGGATTTACATTTTTGTAAAAAGAATGGTAATTCTAAAGGTGTCTCTTGCGCTGGTTTTGTTGTAATACTTTGTAATATTGTAAGTAATTGCTAGTATCTCTAATTTGAATACCTTAGTTCGATTTCTGTACAAATTTTGCTTTGGGGTTTTACTGAGTTTCTAGTTGTAAACATTTCAAGGCCATGAGGCCATTGTATTCTCCAAAATTTTGGTTTTTACAATATTTATTACTTTGTATAGTTATGGTCGCGAGGCCACTATATCTCTGAATTCATTAATTAAATATTACTGTGCAAGGTTTTGAGCTATTAAATTCAATGGTTGGGTTAAATAAATAAGTTGTAAGGCTGCTGCATTTTGAAAGGGTTGCGATTGATATAAATATTACAGATCTCTTTTGTTTTATGTTTGAATTGGAAAAATATTGCCCTTAAAGACCTAGAAAGTTTACAGAGTAATCTTACTACTGTGTGGAAAAAAAATTGATAAAATAAAATAAACAAGGGTTCAGTTATGACATTAACTTGGTTGGGTTTAAGAAAACTAAATAATATCATTTCTTGTTTAAACTCTTAATCTAATTGAATAGCCTCTACATGCTTCTATCTGGTGACCTGTTGAACACTATATGATACTATAAGTCAAAACTTGTTTATATTTGTCGTTCATTGCGGATTTTGCTAAGTTTTAGTTGCTGTACTTTAATTTACTGTTGAAAACCCTAGTTTATCTTAAAAATGTTTTAAGTCGTTCTA